>SZWC01017856.1:0-27469 GCA_023375785.1 Penium margaritaceum | reverse complement strand
GGGGGGGGGGGGGTGGGGAGCACCGCACGCTCCGCACCGCGTGACTGGCGCGTGCAGCGGCGGGACCTGGGATGGCGGACCGCGTGCATGCCACAGTGGACGGCCAAATTTTCGGGTAGAAGGATGCCGACGTGGACATGATGTGCGCTCGCACCTCACGTGGTCTCGATATTGTCTTCGGGGCGAGCTCACCTGGTCCATGATGACGCCCTCACAAGCAGCTCAAACGTCAGCGTAAAACAGGCCCGAATCACGTGCTGCACTTTCAGGTGGTGAACTAGCACGATGATTTTAATTTTAAACTACGCTTGCAGGCCAAGCGCGTGTAGCGATGAGCCCGTAAGAGAGAAATCCTACAACGTTTCTGAGTCTGAAAAAAACAATTGGTAGGGCGAATGGAAAGAATCTTTACCTTAAAATTAATCGTAAATATGAATATTTTAGCCTAAGTTATAGGGTTCCCAAGTGTTACGTCGAGCACAATGTAGGCAGTTTAGAGGGATGAGGTGATGGACAACAGATGATTCAAGAAATTTGGGATAAATTGATACATATTATTTAAAATTAATTATAATTACATGAAAATTTTTGATTAAGTCGAGCACATTGACAATAATCATAAGTAGGCATATGTTGGGTCCTCGTTGCTTGAGACGAGCGACGCGTGCAAGGTCGCGTCGTCATGAATTCCAAGGGCTTCTAAAATATCTAGGCGCAGTTTTATCAAGATCCAGCGCCATCGAGAAGTTGACCAACCAATATCAAAACATCGATATGGTTCACAACGTTTTGGCCGGGAAAGTTCGTACTACGGTCCCCGTTTTGCTTGATCTTGCTTACGTGAAATACATGTTGGACATCAAATATGTCAAGCAATCGAACTTCTGCAACAACAAGGGTTTGAATTCGCTCAATCTCAAATGGTCCCAACTATTACGTACTAGACGTACACGACTCCCTAATCTTTCCAAGTGGGCATTTCTTTTATTATAAAGACATCCCACAGCGTAGCAAGACCTTGATTCTCACTCCGATAGTCACGGTCAATTCAGCCAACTGCCTTCCCCTTCCAACAATCCCCTTTCGCACTTTTCGACAACTCCGACCACTTTCGAGAATCGTCGACAGAAGTGTTGCGACCGTTCCGTCAACTTCTCAACACACCAAGTAACATCGAGATTTATAAAGACGCATCTCGCATCTCCGTCATCGATCTTTGAAACCCCCCGATTGCTCGGCAGAGCTTCTAATCACTCATAAAGAGACTCCACACACGTACCTCGACAATCGACCCCACGACCTCGACCACGTCTCATTTGTATCTCGACACTTTTGTTTGATCACTTGGACACTTTCCATCGAAGTACACTTACCGCTAATCATAAATTGCTCAAGTGTCCCAAATTTTCAAGCTTGTTTTGCCTCGCAACTTCTACTTGTTCACCATCTCCGCCCCATTCGAGCATAACACTTGGTATCCGAGTGCAACAATGCTTGAGAGGCATCTGACCACTTTACCAATCCGGAAGACCACTTCGCACAAGTTGTCAGCGCATCTTGCACGTCAAGACTTTGCAGACTTTGCGACTACGACGTGAAGCGAGCGAGCGCGCCCGACGATCATGAGCGGGTCTTCAACGACGACATCGGTGATGGAGGAGCATAACGTGCCTATGCACGCGAAACCCTAAGCAGCAGCAAACATTGGCGTGGCAGGCTACTCGGCAGCTCGATCGACCACGACCAACTCGAACAACCAACCCGGTCACAGATCCAACAACGGTAAACCAGCCGCCCATAGCGACAGGCTCGCCATCTGTAGCAAGAACGACAAGTGGCACCGGATGACAGGCGCAGATCAACAAGGAGTTGGCGAAGAGTGTCTTCGTGCTCGAGGGGATCAACACCCATCTGCACCAACAGCTCAACGTCGCAATGAAGGCTCTTCCCAACGAGAGTGCACGAGAAGCGGTGCTCGTCGAGATGAATACCCAACTCTCGAACAAACCCAAGATTCGTCCGGTCCCATCTAAACCATTTGAGCCTGCAAATTCAAAAGGACCAAATGTTTGGATGTGGCTGACAAGTCCAGAGGTGTACTTCACCGCTTCTGGGGTGAACAACGATAAAGAAAAGATTGACCTCGCGGCCGTGCTTTTGCATGGCACGGCCCTAAGTTGGTGGTCAGACTTAAAGGCCATCCAACGGCAGCAAGAGACCGGCACGACCTCATCAACGGCCAACGAGGCCCGTCTTATATCACCGACCGTAGGCGTTCTATCCTTGGAGCAGATCGACCCAGAATGGAAAGATGCGCTGACGGTACCAACCACTCGAGTGAGTTTGCACACAATGCTCGCATTTTTTGGACGAATGAACGAGAAGTCCGATGCTCAGTTTAAGCTCCAGCGTCTATGTCAGTGGTCTATCGTGGCTGAGAAAGTGCGGAGATTCCGCGAGATCATCACTCGTGCACACATCGCCCCCGACAAGCTCTGTTTTCACTACAAGAACGGCCTCAAATGAGACATCCGGCGAGCGATTTTCATCTTCGGCATTTAGGACAATACCACGGATGATCGCAACAGCAAAAGGGATCGACAGTGTCGACTATAATGCTTGGACCCAAGAATCCTATGACTGGCGAACTCCCAACAACAATTCTCGTGGGAACGGAAAAAGTCAGTCGGGAGAATCCTCGACTCCGATGGACATGGACGCCGTTGACCATAGAGACACGCGCACCTGCTCGAATTGTAGCAAAGTCGGACATATCACCGGAAACTGCCGGAGCAAGATGAAAGCAAAAAAGGGAGGAAGTCACACAAACATGAGTCAGGAAAAGGCAAATGGTAGGAGTGAAAGGCGCAACTATTGTAGCGTCTTTCACTATCCGCAAAGAGTGATCTATACCGAAGGATCGCCCATCTGAAGTGCTCATGACGGTGTAGAGGGTTTTTGAGATTGCAAAGTTCAACAAGGGGTACGAGGACGACCAACCGGCGATACTGTTAAAAGTGCAACCCCAAGGTTGCAAGAGTCGCATAATGGTACTGGCACTATTGGATGGAGGGGCCTCTCATAGTTTTGTAAGCAATGACATGGTTTGAAAGTTGGGTTAGCAAACCGAACCAGGAGTGTTTAGAGGAAAAAACGTTGATGGGAGATTACAAATATGGATACTCCGAGAACCACTATGACTACAAGTGGGATACTTGTGAGATGTAATAGTCTGGAGGTCATGTCTAATGAGTGACCACAAAATCATTCTCAAACAAGATTTCTTGTACCAGCACAATCGGCACGTTAAATGGAACAGTGGCGACGTGTATGTGAGAACCAACAGCGTCAAACAACAGCTTCTGCATGTGGGACGAAAGACGACAGCGTAAGTAGCAGAGGAAGTTGCAGCGACTAAGAAGCAACAACCCGTGTTGCCGATAGCACTCAACGTGTCCAAGTACTGCATATGACAAGGGGCCCGTGCGTGGCTCGTACATCTCGAGTCAATGGAGGAAGCAAAAGTGGCAACCGCAGACTCATTGGCCTCATCTGCATCAACAAATTTTGCGATGGTACCCGAAGAGTTTGCACCTATCATTCAAGAGTTTGTGAAAGGTTTTCCCGATGAACTTCCAAAAACCCTACCACCTCAACACGACATTGACCATCATATCGAGCAAAAACCGGACAGCTGACCCATGGTTCGAGGGGCCTATCCGATGAGCGTTCACGAGCTTTCCAAGTTGAAAAAAAACAACTCGACAAGATGCTTGTTCAAGGATTCATCCGCCCATCCACGTCACCGTACGTCGCACCAGTACTGTTTGTTTAAAAAACTGGTGAGATGTGGATGTGCGTGGACTACCGGACATTAAACGACGCTATCATCAAGTACCGCTACCCTCTTCCTTGAGCCAAACGACGAACTTTTTGACCAACTATGAGGAGCTCAAATTTTCACCAAAATCGACTTCCGCAACATTTATCACCAAAAGACGTCATTCTAAAAAAACAACAGGCATTTCGAGTTCACAGTCATGCCGTTCGGACTCACGAATGCCTCAACGACTTTCATGGTGACAATGAACAACATTTTCTGCCCATACCTGGAAGATCTTGTTGTGGTGTACCTCGATGGCATTCTGGTGTACAGCCGCACCCAGAGGAGCACTATGGACATCTCCAAAACGTTTTCGCAGTTTTACAAAGAGAGAAAATGTTCAGAAAAATCTTGAAGTGTGAATCCGGTCGCCGTTCGATCAATTTTTTTGGCCATGTCATCAACGGCGGAAAGATCACCATGGTTCTAAAAGAAGAAGCAGTCGCTGATTGGCCGACGCGACCAACGTCTGAGATGTCAATTTTCCTCGGCTCCTGCAATAACTACAGGCGTTTCATACGGAATTACGCCCGGACGTCAGCGCCTCTATCTGATCTCACTCGAGAGAAAACGAGTGACGGTGGGAAGACAACGATCAAGAAGCATTCACTACTTTGTAGAACACTCTGACCTCGGCGCCAGCCATACGATTATCCGATCCAATGGTTGACTACGTCATGGCTATGGACGCCTCTGATCAAGCCATCGGCACAATCCTCCTAGAAGATCATGGAAACTATGAGCAACCGGTCGTGTATATGTTGTGAAAGTTTCGTGGACCGGATCTCAACTATGTCGTGCACGAGAAAGAGATGTTGGCGGTCGTACATGCCGTTAAGACATGGCAGTGCTATCTTGAATGCTGCCGATGTGTTGTACGCACTGACCATCATGAGCTGAAATATTTGAAGATACAGCCGAAACTCAGTCAACGTCAAAACCCGATGTATGGAGTTCCTCAAATCTTGGTTTGACTATGATATCGAGTACTGGCCAGTAAAGACCAACCCAATAAATGCGCTTAGCTGCCAACCAGATCTGATGGCTCAGGCAGCGACAGTACAAGTGTAACAAGATCCGTATCTCGAGTTGTTGTTCACATGTGGCTACAACGAGCACTGCGAATATGACAAGGCAAAGTTCTGGTACGACGTACCCTATTGGCGACGACAATTCACTCGCCAGGCAATCGTGCTCCTTAACGATGAACTCTGCCACATGCTACTCAAAGAATGCCACGACACCGGTCTAGGTGGACATTTTGGAGAAGACAAGATACTGAAGAAACTGGTAAAGAAATACTGGTGGGACAAGATCCAAACCGACGTGGCCAACTTAAGCAAATCTTGCGACATCTGTAAAAAAAAAATCCCGTCGTACACGGCCACCCGGACTTCTGCAGCCACTCCCCATTGTGATGGAACCGTGGCCCGACATCTCCATGGACTTCTTCACTGGACTTCCGTTCACACCCGAGGGATATAACACAATCCTTGGGGTTGTCGACAGGTTTTCCAGAATGTCTCATTTTATTCCAACAACAACCACTGTCGCCGCCAAAGGAACAACGTGGCTATTTCTAAACAACATCGTACGGCTACGCGGCATGCCAATTACCATCATGAGCGACAGGGTCGGTCGTTTCACAAGGCGTTTCTGGCGTGAACTGATGACTCACTATGACATTCAGATCCAACTTTCAATAGTGTTGCACCCTCAAACGGACGGCCAAACCGAGCGGACCAATCAGACGCTTGAACACCTCCTCTGAACATTATGCAAACTACATGGGATGGATTGGGCAAGAAAACTGTGGACCGCAGAAATCGCATATAATTCGGCAATCTCCACCATAACGGGTAAAACTCCGTTTCAAACTGGTGTATGGCAAACTTCGTGCCACACCAGCCGGACTACACAGCCAAAGCAACATCCTTGTGGTTGATGTTGAACACCGCGGCCTCTCCACCATTTAAGAGGGAACACGGTCGACACTCATGAAGATACAAGCAGTGATGAAGCTAACAGCTGACCGACATCGTAGCCACGATGTGTTCACCGCTGGCGATAAAATTCTCCTCAGTCTGGCAAACATCAAACTCCGTGGAGCAGACTATTTGAATCTCAAGCCCTAATGGTTGGGATCGTTTAAGATAGAGCGCATATAAACCCCTGTGGTTTCATGAATCAAAATCCTCGACACTATGCAAGTTCACCCGGTATTCCATATCAGTAGACTTCAGCACTACCAGGACCCCGGAGAGAACATCCCCGGTAGGGATGCGCCTCCCCCTCCTCATGTACAAGTGGACAAGGACACGGAGTAGGTCATCAAGGACGTCCTCGGCCATTGACGACGAGGAAATACGATAGAATATCTTGTCAAGTGGCATGGCTACGACACCACACATAACAGCTAGGAACCCTATGAAAACCTCCGCAACATCGAGAAATTGATCAATCGATACTACCACCGTCACCGGGCCACATCTGTATGCGCGTCGGGACGTTGTGGCTAAAAGGAAGGGGGGGTATTACGTACCAGACGTACACGAGTCCCTAATCTTTTTGATTGAGAATGTCTTTCATTACAAAAATAGCCCACCGCATAGCGAGACCTCAATCTTCATTCCCATGGTCGAGGGGAATTCAGCCGATTGTCTTCACCTTCCAACAATTCTTCTCGCACTTTGTGACGATTCTGACCACTTTCGAGAATCGTCAACAGAAGTGTCGTGAACTTTTGGTTGACTTCTCGACACACTGAGCAATATCGAGATTTATAAAGACGTATATCGTGTCTTCGTCGTTGATCTTTGAAGCCCCCCGATTCCTTGGTGGAGCTTCTTGATATGACCACTCACAACGAGACTCCACAAACGTCGCTCGACAATTGACCCAACGATTCCGACTACATCTCATTCGTAACTCGACACTTGTATGTGTGTGTGTTTGATCATTTCAAACACATGATTTTCATCGAAGTAGACTTGCCGCTAATTATAAATGGGTCAAGTGTCCCATTTTCTCAACCGTGTTCTACCTCGCAACTTCTACATGTTCACCATCTACGCTTCGTTCGGCATAACACCTATGAGTTTGAGCTTTTCCACGTCCTGTCCTCGGAGTTTGATGTTCACAGAGTTGAGGAGGATGCGATCGCCAGAGTTTGAACACTGCATCGCTGCGATCTTGGTCACTATCTCGCTTCATGGCTGCATGCGTCTTTGCAAGGGTCCGCCGTGTTTCCTCACGATGGCTGAAGAAGTCCCTACAATGAATTTCAACCGTGGGGATGTTACTTTGACTCTTTCATACGGCTGGTGTGGCGGGAAGTTTTCCATACACCACTTTGAAGGGGATTTTATCATTTGTGGTAGAAGTGGTGGAGTTGTATGCGAGTTCAGTGGTTGGCAGCTTGGCTGCCTAATTGGTCCGCTCCCTTTGCTTGTCGGTTTGATGACAGAACTTCGTTGATAGCTGTATCCCACTGCCGTAATGTGCATCAATTCGTGCCAAGAATGGTTGGTGAAGTAGCCGTCTCTGTCACTGATGATGACATGTGGTACTTCGTGCAGCCGTATGATCTAGTTCACAAACAGCCGTACTATTCAGTATGCGATGACGGTGGTCCTTGTTGGGATGAAATGCGATGTTTTGGAAATATTGTCCACCACGACGAGAATGGCGACGTAACCCAAGGGAGTGGCGGATAATCTCGTCACAAAATCCATGTTGATGTCAAACCACGACTCTTCCGAACAGGTTGTGGTTGGAGTAGACCGGGTGGCCTCGTACAACGAGATTTTTTTCTTTGATAGGTGTCGTACGATTTATTGAAAGCCGACACATCAGAATGCATCTTGTCCCACCAGTAGTATTTTGTCAGCTTCTTGAGCGTATTGTCCTCGTCTAAGTGTCCACTTGGACCGGTGACATTACATTCCTCCGAGGAGAATTCTCCTTGACTCCTCCTTTGGTGGAACGACGACTTAGCGGATGAATCTCCTATACAAGTCGTCGAACAAGAACTTGATTTTGTTATATCTGTCAAACTCCTCGTATTCCTCCTCAAACACCCTCACGAGATACATGTCTCGTTTGACGAGCAACGTGTTGATCTCGGCCATCAAAGGCGGTCGCAGTCTTAGAGCACCTGTTGTATTAGTTTTTCTAGGTCACATCTTGATGTAGTAGTTGAAGTTGGACTTGAGGAACTCCCATCCATTCAGTTTTTCAACAGCTTAGATTTGACTGAGTCTTGAGATAATTCAGTGCGTGATGGTTGGTACAGACGATGCATTGTCGGTATTCTAGGTAGCACTGCCACGCCTTGAACGGGTGCACGATTGCGAGAATTCCTTTCTTATGCACCACATACTTCAGTTCCGGCCTACACAATGTTCTCAACATACACGCGGCCAGATGTTCTCTGCAATAGTTGTCTTGGAGGAGAACCGCTCTGATATCACCATCGGTCACCTCCGGTGGCCATAATATAGTACATCATAGGATATGAGACCACCCCACTTCTTAACGATTTGAATGCTTGTTGTTCGTTGTCCCTCCAAATCCACTTTTCAGTTGTTTGAGTGAGATCAAAGAAAGGCGCAGACACTCGATTGTAGTCCTCTACAAATCGACAGTAGTAGTTGCAGAAGTCCAAAAATACTTGGACATTCCAAACATTTGTAGGTTTCGAGCAATCACCGACCGCCTCTACCTTTTTGGGGCCCATGATCCGTTTGTCACCACTGATGTGGCCAAACACTTGATCATATGGCGACTCAGGTCACACTTTGAGAGTTTTCAAAAAATTTCCTCCGTGTAAAAACTTGAGGATTTTTTTAAGACGTCCATTGTGCTCCTCTGGGATGTAGCTATACACCCTGATGTCGTCGAGATACAAAAAAACAAAGTCGGTGAGGTACATGCGATCAATTTTCTTCATCGCCACCATAAATTTTATAAGAGTGTTCGCGAGTCCAAACGGCATGATCGTGAACTCGAAGTGTCCGCATCTGATACAAATTGTTTTCTTCTCGATGTCTTTATCGGATATACAAAACTAAAGGTAGCTGTTGCGTAGGTCAATTTAGCTACAAATTTGGGCCTTGTAGAGTTGGTCGAAAAGTTCATCTGCTCGTAGAAGAGGGTAGTGGTTCTTGATGGTGATTTTGTACAATGCTCGGTAGTCCATGCACATTCGCATCTCCCTAGTTTTCTATATCACAAAGAATACAAGTGTCGTGTACGATGACGTGGAAGGCCTGATCAACCCTCGACAAAACATCTCGTCCAGCTGCTTCTTTAGTTCGGTCAGCTTGTGATCGCTCATACGATAGGTTCTTTTCACCATCGGTCTGCGGCCCAACTTGAGGTCTTTCTTATGGTTGATTTTTCGTTGCGGAGGTTTCTGTCCAGGTAGTTTGCCATGGAAACCCCTTTCATATCCTTGATGAGTGTTGTAAACTCCTCTGGTATGGCTACAAACTTCTCAGGTGTCGAGGCCGATGTTGTTGCATCAACAACTGTGATTTCTCCCGCCTCCCTGCCTCCACGTGGACTAGCCACACTTAAGGTCTATATTTCAGGTATCTTTTTGGCCATGTCTAGGGATATTGGTTGGCGCATTGTGGCTACCGCAACTTCCTCTGCTACTTCCACCTTTACTGCTTTCCGTAATCGTCGTTGCATTGTGGGTCACTCAACTAGACGCATATATACTTTTCTTCTAGCGATGCTGATGTAGACCGATCCATTGCTTTAATCAACATGCGGATTGTGCTGGTAGATAAAATATTACGCAAGGATGATTTTTTGGTCACTCATGGGGCATGTCCTCCAAACCGTTATATCTTGCATGTCTCTAACGTCTATTGGAGAGGTTTACAAAGTTGGCAGATCTACAGTCGTTCATTGATAGAATTTCTTTCAAACACTCTTGGTTTGGTTTGTAAACCCACCTTCAAACCATGTCATTTATTACAATTTTGTAAGAAGCTCCTCCGTCCAGTAACGTCAATACCATTCTCTGACTCTTATAACCCCTTGGTTGTACTCGGAGCAATATTGCCAGTTGGTCTTCTTTGTCCCTCTTGTAGAAATTTTTGATCTCATGTATCGTCGTCTGCAATAATGTGAGCCACTCAAATGGACGATCAGTCGGCACAAAGTCTTCTGACTGGACTGGAGCCTCGCCGTCTACTCATGCTCTTTGCCGTTTCCTGACTCCTTGTTTTTTCTCTGTGGCTTCCCCCACTTTTTGGTCCATTGATGCCGTTTGAAAAGTTGCGCAAGATCTCTTGGAGGTCCAGTAGATTCATTGATCACGTTGATTGATAGCGTCAATCTCCATAAAAAACGAGTCTCCTATCGACTTCAAGTTTCCTCCACCATGGTAAGAATTGTGTCTTCGGTTTTGCCAGCCATTGGATTCATGCATCCAAGCGTTGTGGCCGGCGCTGTCGATGCAATTGGCTGCTGTGATCATTTGCGGAAGGTCATCCTAGATGCAACAAATTACAAGTGCTCACCAAATGTCCTGCTTAAGGCCTTTGTAGTAGAAACAGAGTTCTTTGAGGGAGAGGTCACTACCGGAGATTTCGTGGGAATGTTGCATACACTTTGTCACGCTCGATTGGTGACGTAGTCTGTACTATGTGTCAGACTTCTCTGACATGCGCAAAGTCACTCCACATTCGCGTTGGCGTGAGAGAGTCATGCCATGTCAGATTAATCCTCTCAATATGAGGTACACATGTGGTCAACGACGTGAGAGCGGTCGCGTGAGCCGTTGATCACGCTTTGCTGGTCTCCTACTGTTGTTGGATGAACTTTAGATAGGAACACCAAATTAAAGCTGTACCACGTAAAAGCGAGGCCGCGAGGTCAATTTTCTTCGGGTGATGGTTGACTCGAGCAGCGGTATAGTGCACCACCAAACTTCTCAGCCACATGCTGAACTTTGTTCCCTTAGAATTTGCAGGTTGGAACTGCTCAAGAAGTGACGGTAAAATATGGGATTCACTCAAAATTTGAAGATTTTTCTCAGTGAGTACTGCATCGCGCGCACCGGAATTCCAAAGTACTTCTATCACTATGTTGAGTTATTGGAGAGATGGATATTGATACATTTGAATAATCACAAGTTTTGGTACATGTCTTCGTTGATTTTGGCCAGTTGGCTTGTGCCTCCCATCGCGCCAGGTATCGACCCGACAGACAGCGGCGGGAGCGAAGGGTTTGGCAAGTCCGAGGGGTCCGTCACCGGGTTGGCCACCGGGTTTGTTGGTATCGTGCCATTTTCCGTGAAGGTTGCCGCTATTTTCTGGTTTGTTTAGAGAACGTCGGTGTTTGTGTGTTGTTGATACTCTATTGCTGAAGTATTCACCGATGACTATTGCTCATTGACGGTTGCACTTGCTCCGTTCACCTTTGTTGTCGCAAAGTCTTCAATCCTTTGAATGGTAGAGATGCACTGAAATCTCGTGTAAGGTTGCTGCCAGGTAGTTAATGCATCGGTTGTCCCTCTAATACCGCTATGCTCTGATACCAAGTCTTATGCCGAGCCAAATGTAGGTGGTTCACAAGGATGAGATGCGGGACAACAAACAATTTGAGGAATGGGGACAAATGGATACATTATTCTTAAGCAGTAAGTGCACTTCAATGACAAGTTTCGAGTACATCGAGCACAAAATTACGATGACGAGAATCAGAATGAGGCATATATTGGGTCCTCGGTGCTCGAGCCAAGCAACACGCGCAAGGTCACACCATGAGTGACTGCTTTGAGAAGGTCCACCGAGAAGTGGGGGGCTTGTAGAATATCGATGTGCAGTATTACAAAGATCCAGTATTGTCGAGAAGTCGAACGAATGTTATCGAAATATTGATATCGTTTGCAAAACTTATGCCCCTCAGGAAAGTGGTCAAAGTTGTGAGGTTCTTCTGGAATGGAGGACGGGAGGTTGGAGAAGGTGGTCAAAATGCCCCTTGGCCGGTTGGCCTAAGAATCTTGACGTCGTCGTGCGGTGGGGCATGAATGTAATGAAAAAAATCCCCAGTCTCAGAGTTTAGGGAATCGTGTACATCAGGGATGTGAAGCTAAGGTATAGTAACGTCTTAAGTGCATAAGTGACTAAAACCACTTCGACAACCAATGATGTAGATGACTTTATTGGATCATCAAGTTGATGGACTTTTTGAAAAGCAATTTTCATGACATAAGTTCCTTCATGCACTTTCCTTACATTTGAATCACGAGGAATACCCAATGATTTACACACGATGCTAGGTGTGCCAGTAACAAGCATCTCAAAGCTTGTTTTGCCAAAGAGCAAGCAAAATTTTCCATCACATTTTGCAAGAGAGAAGCCCTGGAAGGAGCCCCCGTTTCTATCTTGCTGATTCCAACCCTTCTCCTCTTACCTCTAGAATCATTAGAAAAGAATTGATCCAGAAGACAAACCATGAAACCCCACCGTCAAAATCATAATGTTTCCATTGGTTCGGGGACTAAATATGTCAACTCTACCCTCAATTCTGACCCATGTTCCAAAGGATTGTGACCTCTACCTTCAAGTTTGCTTTTTTCCCACTAATCTTGACCGCCATAATGCACATGATGCAGCACGTTCGTGCTCCTTAACTGGAGCGCTTCCTTGGCAGGAAAAGCAGATGAGGCAATGGAAGGAGGCATTCCTCATGACAAGACTCCTAGAAGCTTCCTAGATCAGATCTTGCTGACATGGCAACGCAGTCCAGTCTACGGACACACTAGCATGCACAGCAAGTGCAAGTATAGCAAGGATTTGGCTCCGGGAGATGTATCGAGTCCCATAAGCTTCAATAGCTTCAATGTGAAGAGATAGAAAAAGGGAAAAGCTCTCAGCATAAATACTTGCCACAGCGCACTGTGTCTTTTGCAAGTGACAAGGTCAGTTCATCCCAAGATCTGGCCCAAAACCATTTCTTGGCCGTAACTCATTGCACACGCATCCGAATGCAGAACCGTCTGAACCTAGAAATGCATAGTCTTGAGCTGGATGCAACGATTGCACACATGCATGTGCCCAAAATTGGCCGGTGGACATACAAAGAAAAAATACATGTATTAATACATATTTCGTGCATGGAACACACTAAGAGTTCTACGCAATGGCGAGATCAAAATGGTTGTCACGGCGTAGAACCATGGAAGGCACAGACATACGCAAATTATGGAACGGATGCTCAGCCATACTGCCTCAGCAGGCCCAGCCCCCAATGTGCCATAATCAACCTCTAAGGAGCTATGCGCATTGCAGTCATGCTTGCCAATACGCCATGACACAGCAGTGCCCCCGAGCAGGAACAAGAAACCTTCTAACTCTGCTCATCAGGACTCTAGGCCTAGTCACTTTAGATACAATCGTCGACTACCACGGAGCACTCTCGGCAAAACAAGAGCCCGAGACATATAGTGGAAACCACGTTCCGTACCGCTTACATAGTCGCATAAGGAGCTCTTGCATGAGGACACTGTGAGGGTTGTGCAAGGAGGTTGACGGCAAAGACGATGTGAGGCCGAGTGCTCATGGCCAAGTACATGAGGAAGCCAATGAGATGCAAGTATAGGGTTCCATCCACTGTCTTCCCAGCCGTGCTGGATCGTCCCTCTAAGGGCATGCTGTCCATCTGTTACGATGGGTGTGGAGGCTATCAGAACTGCACTGAGGAGGTTGGCGAATCGCTCCCCCAAACACAAGTTGGAGTGCGTCTGCATTTTTGTAGTTTTGAAACGTCCTACACCGGAGAGAAAGAGCCCAGATCATTAGGATCTGTAGGAAAACAGCCACAAATCAGAAAAAATCATTGGAAACAGACGTCCCTTCACCAGAATGCATAAGAAACCATAGTCTATTGCAGGATTGCCACTATGGTAGCAGCTGCAACACGACTTTGACACCCAGGCGCATTCAAGGTTAGCTCGTGTGAATTCCATCAATGCCTTCAACAAATAATTAGGGCCTTTTTGCAAGAAGCATTGGCATCACAATCTAAGTGGCGGGTCCAAATCTGCTCCTGGACATGCCTTGTCAACGCCGTCAAAGATGGTCTATTATGAAATGGTAAGAGTTCCAAATCCACACTCTCATGGAGGTTGCTTGCACACTAGTTGAGGAATTCAACACTGCTGGGTCACATGGATTGCACATGTAGGATCTTACACTTGTGATAATTTTTTTGCATTGCCCTTATGCACACTAGCTCTGCTGCAATCAACGTCGCATCCTCCAAAGCAACAGCCTTCACCTTGACAGGACGTGTGACAGAGACATTTACTGAGGCTGCAGTTGTACATGGACCAGCTACAGCAGATGCTCCAGAAATTACTGTACAGCCTCCTGCTAGAGTAGTGGCTAATTCATTCGTGACCCCATCCGTTTCATCAGCCATATATGCTGCTGAAGCTGCCATCCGTACATCGACTACAACAATGGTTGCAAAACCTACAGATATGTCCTCCATTTTTTCTACTTCTATTACTAAAGTCATGTATTCTACAGAAGCAATCTCAACCCTTGGAGCTTCAGCTATCACAGGTGTCCCAACTAATGTTCTCTATTTCCCACCCACCTTAAAAACCTCCATAAACAAGGAGGTAAGAGTGCGACGGAACTTACCACTGGTCCTTTGTGTCATTCAAATGCTTCTCTTCACAGGGGACCCTCTGAGGAGGGTTGGGGACCTTATCCTGTCATTATTCTGTGGGTTGACTATTGTCCATTTTCCTTCCTCATTGCCTAGCTGCAATGTGGCTAATCCACCATTTCCATTCCCGCTACTAGTGTCATTGCCAAATGTGGCATCTTGTCCTTTGCTTCTGTATAAGGTGGTTTCTAGATCTTACTCATGATTTCCTTCTTCTCGCTCCTCATCCATTTGGGTCCATTCAGGTAGTGTGTTTTTCTTGTTTGGTTGTTTTTGTTTCAGAAAGCTCCTCCCCGTTCAGAGTGTTGGTGTCGTTTGGTTTGTCGGTGCCAATAGTGCCTTGTTTCCACTCGATTTGATGTGCGCTCCTTTGTTGGATCTCAGCCTTTTGTCAGTGATTTCTCTAAATGACCGGAACATGAACGTGTCTACAATTCCTGGCATTGGAGTTAGCATTCTCCCTCTCTCTGGTTGCGTTATTGTACGTCGTGTTAAGTGTAACAAGTTGTGTTGTGTGTATTTTCTTGCATCCTCCACATTTCCTATCGAATCTGTGCTCACTCCTCTCTCTCTCTCTCTCTCTCTCTCTCTCTCTCTCTCTCTCTCTCTCTCTCTCTCTCTCTCTCGCGGTTGACCATTACCTGTTTCTCCATGTCCACCATCACGACCATGATTCACATGCAACCTGTAGTTGGTCTTGACTCCTCCACCTTCTTGCTTGTATATTCTGCTGACTACCATGAACGTGCCCAAGGAAAGATGCACAGGTCTTCTTTCTCAACCTTAGAGTCTCACTCGTCTCATCCTCTTGACTTGCTGCATACGGATGCCATGATGTCCTTGTCCCATGAATTCCATGGTGGTCTTTGATATTATGTTACCTGATGGATGAATTCTCCCAAAATTGCTGGATTTGTGCACTTTGTCAGAGGAGAGACGCCTCCCAGCCCTTGTTTCCTAATTGGTCTTGGTTGAGAGAGCTTGTCACCTCTCTCTGTGTACTTTCTATAATAACTGGGATGGTTATTTTATGGGATCCATCATAGTCCACCTTGAATTCCATAGTGTATATCTCATGTCCTCGTCTCCATAGACATCCTAGAATAGAGAATGGAGTCTTCGGAGAATGGAACCATACCCTTTCTGACGGTTTTCATACTCTGCTCTCTAAGTCTAGGCTCTCCACTTCTTGCTTTTGAGATGATGAGCTATACAACATGGTTGTGGAACCGCGTTCTCCACAAAATGCTTTGACAGACTGTTGCACCATTTGAATGGTAGCATAGCTATTGTGCTGATATCCGCCTTGCCCAGTACTAGGGCAGCATAGCATTGGTCTGGCTGTCTCATGGCATGCATGATGGCATACGCTCGCCACACATTTGCTTGTGTTTCTTTCACACTTTATAAAGTGTGGCGCTTCTGGGATCCAGAGTACCATCGGGTGATTGATTCCCAAGATCCCTTGATTGATTTCCACGAATTACAGACTCATTCTTCGAGTCTGTAGTTCTTCATAACCTTGATCATCTCTCCTCTTTTTTCTTCCTTGTGCTGCTCTCTCAACAGAGGGGGTATGTTCAACAACCCTTTTCCTTGGGTTTTGGCTGGTCGTTAGGTCCACTCCCCACGTTGTCAGACCATGCACTGTCTGCACCACCTGATTCATCAGTGTTGTCATTATCAGCAGGTTATGGGAAATTCCCTGTTGCATCAACCGTTGTTTCTTCATCTGAGCCCCCCTCTCATGCCTCACCTCTTGTTGCATCTATTCTAGCTGTTTCCTCTTTGATCCACTCGTCCCCCTCCTGTCACTGTTAGTCTATAGGGGGCACCTCCGGGCGCTTTCAACGGGTCCCGTTGAATCGGGACCGTTCAATCACCCTGGGGATTTGACTGAGGCTTGGATTGTGACTTTAGTTAACGTACCAAGGCAATGGATTAACTGGGATCAGGATTAATGGATTAACGTTAATCCATTGCCTCGGTACGTTAATCAAAGTCTCAATCCAAGCCTCAGTCAAATCCGAGGACATGATAAAATTTCCCTGCTCTTTTGTCCCTAGATGCCCTTGTGATTCCCTTGGGAATTCACGTGCACGGTCTGGAAACTGGGGTATTTCACTCCACCTCTACACACAGCTACACCGTGATTGCGAGTGTCATTTGGTGGTTCTTTTATATATTGAGTTTTCCTGATGTATCGTCGACAAGTTTTGGTCATTGAAGAGTTACAACGGCAGGCACAAAAATAGTGGCGGCAGCAGAAGTAACAAATTTTAAGGAGCCTCAGTAGCAGCATCAATAGTGGCATGAGAACCAGCAGAAACAGCTGCGACAGCAGCAGATCCTGCAGGAGCACCAGCTTGTTTTTATACGGAGTACAGTTTGTTGGTGAGGAAAAACCTCAGCGGGAGTTGAAACATTAATGGAAGAACGTTTCATTGCCATGGTGGCAGCTCTGAACCAGCAGCAACCTGACTGCTCTTGCATTAGGAAAGCTGCTTGGAAGGTTCCAGCCACCTAATAGATGAGCTTGAACCGTCACGAGCTCGTTCATTGACAAGCCCATTGGTCTACTAGCTGGTCGATAGACAAGAATGTCAATAAATTAGGCTGCCAGGCTGACTTCCGGCCCAGCTTTGACTCATTGGACAGAAGGAAAGAGAAAAAAATCATTGGCTGTGGTGCCCATCCTAGTGATTCATCCCAGGCCTCGGTTTTTATTACTCTCTATTTTTTTATTCCACTGTTTTTACTTTGGTTTTCTATTTTCGTTTTGTCCGAAATTTGTCTCACATTGTTTTTGGTCGGGATTCCGATAATCGTGGACCTATCCGAACTATCAACAAAACCCTTTCATTTCCCTCCAAGTCAATTCCCATGAACATGGGATTTGTCCCGTGCCTAGAAAGACATATCCCTCACCTATCTTCATCTATTCTTGGTCATGGTTGTGGCAGCAATGCCACTGCTTGGGTGATGTTAGGCCCCATCATAGCACTATTCTACCATTTATGGGCCACCATTCACATCCTACAGCTACCGCTCCCACCATGATTGTACCCATTAGCTCCTCTTCTTCATCTTCATCACCCGCACTTCCCTGTCTCCACTAGATATTCTCCCTAGTAGCATCAGCCTTCTCCCTTGCATCACCATTGCGTGCCGGATGGAGCCCTTGGGGACACGTTGTCTGGCAATACTGGTGGGGATGTTGATTGGATTCGAGAGAGGCAGTTTGTTGTGTTTCTACTTGTAGTCTCTCAGCATGAAGCATACTGGATGGAATAGTGATTTTGTAACAATATCATCGAATGTCATGTGACTACACCCGCTTGTGTGTTGAGTAGCATTTTCATCATTGACTCTGAAGCCACTCATAAGATAACCTCGTTGTCCAAAACAGTTGTGTATTTGGGTCATGTTGGTCCTAGGAACTTTGTTTGTTTTTGTTCTACTTGAGGTATAGTTAATCATCCCCATTTTATGCACGGCACATTCAATGTATTAGGTATGTAGATTTGGGTTTTTTCCATGAAGTTGTCTGAAGGGTTAGTCATCTTCTGTTTACATGGAAAAATTTGTAGAAAATACCTGTGCCTTGGGAATTGCATGTCATTATTTAACAAAAAAACATACATGACAGTCTGGGTGAAACATACAAGAGTCGTACATATGTCTTGAAACCTTTTGAATAGACTTGTTTGTAAACCGGATGTTTGCTTTCTGATTTCTTGAATTCAAACAAAAGTTAACCTCTCATCAAGCGTATTCTTGTATTTACTCGATTTTATTTTTATCCGTGACAAATTGCAAAACTCGTCCATCCCCCCAAACCCTCAATTGCATTGGAGCAGTGTAGCTGGTGCGTGTATTGTATAGCAACTATTTCTATACACCAGTGTATCACATACACTAGTGCACTTTCTTACATTTCCATTAGATACACGGGCCATATACACTTTCACCATACAATTTAGCTGGGGAGGGAGGAGGCAACACGGGATCCGATGTCCATCCCACCCCCTCCCCCAAAGGATAGAGTGTATTAGCGAAGTGTAGCGGGGTGGTGTGTTTCTGTCATGTGATGAGAAAAAAACAGTACATTGATGTATCTCCACTTGTCGACCACCGATATATTATGATTGATGATTGATGAAAGATGATTGAGGATCTAGAACAACAACGGATAGACACCGTTCAGAAATTGATGATAAAAAATTGACAATCAACGATTATCGACAGGTAGTTGACGTTGAAAGGTGAGAAAAGCTGACTACAAAATGGACACCATGTAGTTAGGATTCCCCCCAAAACCAACGAATGCATTGGGCTAGTGTAGCTGGTGCGCGTATTGTATAGAAACTACAACCGTACACTTGAGTATCATATACAATATTCTTATTCTTTTCAATCACATTGTAACAGGCATGTCTCTAGCTCCTGCACTGAGTTTGTTGTCAAAGTTTGCAAGATGGCGTCTAGAGCTCGCTGGATGAATTTCACCTCTGCGTCACTCTTGGAGGCAATTTTCATCAATGACCCATGCAGGGAGACTCAAATGTTTTTAGTCCCCTTGTTTTGTGTCCCAAACATGGGAGGTATTACTTTGAATTCGTGATTTTTGCACAAGTTGTTTTGTAAAAAAATGCAAAGTTTGTACCAAACAAACTCGAGTTTTTTTTATGTGATGGTGTAGAATTGTCGCGTGCAAGGCACGTCTGACAATTTTCTACCCCGTTTTTATTCCTCTTGTGTCTCACTCCCTTGCTTTGGGCCCCTCGCCTTTCTCACTTGAGGAGGCGAGGAGGAGAGGACAAGGACAAGGGCTTGAGGCCACAGGCCTCGGACCTTGAGGCCTTGTATCCTCCTAGCTGCCGATTGAGCGAGCAGCTTGATTGGCGACCAGCAAGGGGCCGCCGGATGGCTGGCCGGTCACCTGACTAGCCACCGGCCGTCAGCCAGCTGGCCAGCGGCCTGCAAAGGGCTGGCCAGTTGCCAGTGAAGGGCTGGCCACCGGCCCACCCTCGTAGTGGTGAGGGGTGGTGTCCAACCACCCCTCGGAACTGCGAGGAGGGAGGGCAAAACTGGCCCTCCAAGTACATTCCTCCCTACTTATTATGAACCATCCCTGTTCATGACCAACAAGTGGGAATGCTAAATAGTGAGTCATCAACATTGTGAAAGAGAAATAATAATTTCAATTACGAGCAAAACATGAAAACATGCATGGCACTTGGACCTCTATTGCACCTTGACGGTTAGCATGGCTACCGGCCTTCCCCCTTTAGGCCGGAGCTTCCGCACGACAACCATGTTGGGCGTCCCCAACCTCCTATGGTCACATTCCATGAATGTCATCCTGTGGGAATGTTGTTTACTTTTTTCACGTTCAGGTGATGCCCCTTGGCACGGGTCGATCTATTTGAGCTGCCAGCTTGCTCTAGTACTCGTTGACCACCCCTGTGGACAACGAAGATTCGGACTCCCATGAGCTATGTTCAGGTATACAACCGGCCCAATGAACGAGGTATTCCCTAACAACCCACGACCGGAGTGTACTCTCTTGGTTATGGATTAGGCGAAGGACCTCGTATAGACTGTTGGCAGAAAGGACTGCCGGTGGTGGCTGAACTGTTGTACCTTTCGTGTATGGATCCAGCAAGCTCACATAGAATTCGTCATGCATCTTCATACTCGACGGAAGTAGCAATCAGTATGCCACTGGTCCGATGTGTGCAATAATGGAAAATGACCTTTGGTAGAGGTTTTTGTGTCCCTGGAAACTTCAACCAAAGGTTCTAAGTGCTAAGTAACAATGATGTCAAACGGGCCACACAATAGATTTTGTTGACATATGCCCTTTGTCATTGCCGAGCAGCTTGAAGGTGACCCTTTGCCTCCTGTAACAAGGGTTCTATGCACTAGACAAAGGCGTGAGCAGAATTAAAATACCCTCTTGTACTCCCACTATTCACCAATGAAGTGGGCACCACTAGATGTTGTCCACTGTTTAACACGAATGGTGTAAACTATGTGGTTTCGTTCACCAAGTTGTTCACCACAAACTTTGCCGGTGCTAGGAATTCTTCTCAGTCGGTCACATCCGTCACACCCCCTCTGTACCTTTAAGGTAACAACCTATGTCTTGAAATTGTGTACTACCACAAGGAATCCTTATTCCCAAGTCGTGTATTGCGTCTCTGTGGGAATGAGCTTTCGGCTATCATATGTAAGTGGGTGACCATTCTATATGAAGACTGCTCCAAGTCCTACTACCGACGGATCACATTGAACCTCCAACGGTTGTGATGGATCCGGAAGAGCTAAGAGGAGTACTGTGGATAGAAGCAGTTTTACTTTGAGGAGACAAAATCATATGGGAATGGACATAATCATACATCCATTCCCATTGCACTTTTTTTCATTTGAGCATAGTTAGCGACGCTATCAGTGTCAAATATCCTTGCATAAACCATCAAAAATAGTTTGCAAGTCCGAGGGAAGATTGATTCTACTCAACATTTTCTGGACGTGGCCAATCCACCATGGCTCAGATGTTTTGTGGATCGACACATTTATCGTCCTTGCCGATTATGTGTCTAAAGTATTCAAGCTCATCTTCAGTAAACTTGCATTTGCTTACTTTTTCATAGAACTTTTGTTCCCTAATGATCACAATGAGTTCACGCTCATGTTCTATGTGCTCTTCCATTGATTTGAAAAAAAAACTAGGATGTTTTCCAAGATAAAACAAACTAAGATAAAATGAACGAGTTTCTTGGCGAACATTCGGTTTATTTCTCATTGGAAAGTTGTCAGGACATTCATTAGCCCGAAGCACTAAACCCAAAACTGATAGTGTCCCATGTGCATTTAAACGTTGTTTTGGGCCCATTTTCGTCTGTGATGCAGATTGTATGGTACCCTTGAGACAAATTCAAAGATGAAAAGACTTTTTTCCATTGGAGCTGGTCAAACATGTCCTCAATCCGTGGTAAGAGGAATCAACTTTTCACCGTCAGCTTGTCAACAACTAGTAGTCCACCATATGCGTAAGGCAGTCCACCACTAGCTATCCTTTCTATTCACAAGAGGGATTGGCGCACCGTACGACAAGCTACTTGGCTCGATCCACCCTTTTGCAAGGTACCCTTTAAGTTGGTGTTCTACTTGTTGCCTTTCTACTGGAATAAGGTGATTCATGGGTTTGAATGCAGGGGTCGTCTCCAGTTGTAGTAGAATCGTATGGTCGATGTGTCATTCTGGTGGAAGTCCAGCCAATGGGGCTTGAGATACATCCGAAAACTCAGCCAATAGATATTTCTTCTTGTGGCATGTCTTCCTTCACATCGTCCTCTACTTTTTGTAGCTCAGCCAAGAAGAATTGACAACCTTGTTGAATACGTCTCTTGACCTACATCGTAGACAAGTTGGCATTGACTTTGAGTTGGATCAATGATAACATGTATTTGGAATCAATATAAACTAGCACTGTTCCTTTTGAAGGATCAAGCACTTTGATTCAAAACACATCAGAGCCTTATTTTTATGGAGTCAGGGATGGCCTAGCACCATGTCGAATGGGTCAAGAAGGTTGAGTACCTTCAATGTGACACTCTAAATAATATTTTTTTCTTTATAGGTACCAATCATAGATACTGTATGGTTGTCACCGAAAACAACTGAGCCATCCAATGGCTCGTACTTGAGGCCTACTTGTATCATCCGGTACATTCACGGGAGCACCAGTTTGGTGTCCTTTGAACTGCATCATCATGTTACCTCCACTCTCCCAAGCAAACGGACTCAGTGACGGCAAGTCGAGTTTGTGGTAAACATGGAATCTATATGGTGGGTGCTGTAAATCCCATGATTGACCCACTCGATTCCATGTCTTGTGCACACGAGTGAATTTGGCTAGAACCTTCCAGTCTTTGGATTTGACTGGGCCAAAACTGTCGACCAAAATTACAGCGAACGTGATTGAATTCACCTCTTTGAAGACGTTTGCTTCAATCACCGCGTTACAAAACTCTTACACAGTGGTCAGTTTCACCACCACTAAGCACTTTTTATCATTCATCTCATCCAGAGATGGAAGGTTCAGTGGACAATGACTGTCAGCAAGCATAGAATGAGGTTAAAAAAGAGGGGAAAAAATGGAGAAATTTGAAACTGTCAAAAACTCAAATTGTTTAGCATCCTTATCTAAAACGATGAACCCACGCTTGTGAACAAGTTTTATTCCTAAGGGATCCCCACTAATGTCACTCAGGAATGGGAAAAACCCGTACCACAGCCTCGTCCGTTATCACGGCCGGGCCCATTGCCGCGATCGCGGCCTTGTCCACGACCCTATCTACGACCTCTTGCTACACCATCTCCATGAAGTGCTAAAACTGTGGCCAATGCAACAAGCTCTTGTCCCCCACATGCAGCCTTATGGCACTAAGCCCTGAAATGGCCAGGCTGCATGAAATTGTGGAAGAGTCCATCACGGAAGGCTGTGTTGCGACGCTCACGTGTCGCATGCAGCTTGCCATTGTCGTGGTTACGCTTGTGGTTAGAGGCATTCTACCCTCTTGCCTTCTTGGCTGCAGTGTTGGAAAGCTACTTGCCCTTGACCTTGTCCTTGCTATCCCTCTGACCCACCAGCCCTCGTAGCGTCCATGCGCATGTCACAGCCTTACTGTGCACACGCGTTCGGCCGTGTATCTGAGTAGTGCTTTGGGTTGCTGAATATACTTCACTCATGTAGTCGCACATGGTCTCCAACTTGTCCAAGCCTAACTGGTTGCTGTAGTGGTGGTCTTTCCTTTAGCTTCTTGCTAGCGAGACCATCATGCAAGTACTCCGGTAGCAAGCATTGTGGGTAGTTGAAGGTTTGGCTCCCATGGCCCTCGGTGAAGCTTTTAGCTTCCTCCACATGTGAAGTGAACTTGCTCAAGTAGGCCTCGAGCGAGGTATCCAGCTGCCTGAAGTCCTTGATGTTGTGGAAGGCACGCCGGGCCTCCCACAGCATGGGCTGCCACTCAAGGTCTGATTTCTGTACAATCCATTCCTTGATAACATACTTGAAGAACTTGTCCTTAAGTCGCATCATGGCAAGGCTATCCCATTGGCCCAGTAGCGCCTTGTGGACATGCAGAATGTGCTCCATGCAATTCAGCCAATCGGTGAGCTTCACGCCCTACCAGAAGATCTCCAAATTGTTGAAGAAGGACATGTTCATGACCGACCCCGAAGTCGTCAAAGTACGCAAGTCCGTGCTACCACTAGCGATGGCATCGGCTCTTGTGGCGCACTACGCTTGTTGCTGCATCCGCACCTTGGCCACGCTCTGCAATGCCTTGTCAAGGTCGTCACATTGACAATTTGCCTCATGAGCGGTTAGGCGCTGCAACTGATGATCACGGTCGAGGTCCGTGATGCTCTGCCCGATGTGGGTAAGTAGGATGGCAAACAAATACTTCATTTTTGATGTAGTTAAAATTTTGGCGATAGCCTCAAGGGCCTTGTGATCTCCGTGCACCTTTACCCATTACATGAGGGTACTGTTTGTGGACACGTCTTCAAGGAGTCCCACCTTGTAGAGGAGGTTGCCGTCAGTGATGATGCTCGAGTTGGCATTGGTCTGCCCCATCGTAGCAACATCGTAGGATGGGAGGTCCCCCCCCACTCCTCTGGGAGGTATTATACATCCACCGTCCATGGTGATCTTGATTCGGGCCGTTGCCTCGGTAGCCAACTCAGCAAGTCTTTGGTGGTCGTCACAAATTGCCTTCACGATGACATCATCTGGCTCGTGCTTTTAGAATCTTCTTGAATGAATGCTTTCGGCGCCTTTGCTGATGTGAGCAGCCTCGCTGCTGTTGGCAGCTTCAAGCGATCCGGTGAGTATTTGCCCCTCTCAAGCAATCAGCTCCAGTTTGCTGCACGATGATGGTGGTGATCACGATCCTCGACGTCTTTTCCATCATCAATGTCATGCTCTTTATCAGGGTCCTCGCTCGGGTGGTCCTCCTTCAATGTATCCTTGGTCGCGTGGGAATCATCCACGTGCATGTTGATATATTTGTTGAGTACTTTTGACTTCCATACGCTTCTTGGTGTCGCCGAGATTAGTGAGGATTGCCTTCAGCGGTATGGTTTTCCTTGGTTTGGTAACCGTGCTCGCAACGGCGGCTCCTATAATTTGGCATCCACCAAGGGTTTGTGGTGAGGCCGTCTCCATCTTGTCCTTGTTGGTCTTGGACGGTCCGGCACTTGCCATTCCGTCACCCATACAGCTAGAATGTAAAGACCGTTGTGAGGGTCATCCCACAATCTTGAAGAGGTATTGTCTCCCAAATTCACCTTGCTCTCGTGATCGATGACACAATTATGAAATTTATTTCCATCCTTATAGGCTACCACGGTCAGTACAATCATGTGATAGAAAAATTCTATTTTTAAGCCGCCATGGTCGGCATCATCTCTTGGATTATGGCCAACATCCTCAGCTGTGACTCACGATACTAGGCAAGCTAAAAATCCTAGAAAGACAAAACAATAAAAATATCAAGATACTACAAGAAATTGAGCACTGCTAAAAGAGGTAAGGAGGAGGAGGAGGAGGTTCAATCCAAATAAGAGTTTGCACCCTCACATGCTCCTCCCCCATTGTTCTTGTCTTCTTCTTTATCTTCTTATCTTCCTTGAAATCCTCTCGAGTCCTCTTGGCACGTCTTGCACCTCTTGGCGACGTCTTTCTTGAGCTAGGGACATTGGGGAAGCCGTCAAAATTCTTCAAGATGTCACCTTTCCTCTTTTTAGGGTGTTCTTAGACCATGAGGCCCCTAGCTTTGGGAAGAAACACTGTTCTTATTTTTTGGATGAAGGAGGGAGGAAGGATTTTTGAGAAGAGGAGAAAATTCGGTGGTTTGGGGATGGGCACTCCACACCCCGTCTATGAAAACTCCACCTAGTCCATGGGTACTGGGAGAAGCTTAGAGGAGCAGGCAGAAAATGATAGAGGTCCTCAAGATAATCCCAGCATAACTTATGGTGCTTAAAATGGTTGAGTTGTAAGCCTGTACCTCTCCATGGTGTTTCTAGTACTGTTGTAGCTACTCGCAACTTTTTATATCTCTTGTAGCCACCAAAACCGTCGCACACTTGGTTGCGAGGGTCATCCTGCTCTGAAAATAACTGTAACGGGTATGTCTCAAGCTCCTGTACTAAGGTCGTTGTCGGAGATTGTAGAATGGAACCCAAAGCTCGTTGGAGGGGTTTTTCCCTCTGCATCACTATTGGGGGCAATCATCATCAACACCCCGTGCAAGGAGACTCAAATATTTCGAGTCTCTAGAGGCCCATTTTTGTTTTCCTCGTTCCATTGTACTGGGACCCAAATGAAAGGAGTATTACTTCAAACTTGTGCGTTTGCTCAAGGTTTTCCTAAAGTAACTAAAATGTAATACAGACTTGAGTTTTGTTTTGAGGCAACGGCGTAAAATCGTTGTGTACGAGGCAAGTTGCGATTTAGTGCCAGCACTTTTATTCCTCTTGTGTCTCACTTCCTCGCCTCATTTACTTGAGGAGACAGGAGGAGAGGAAAAGGACGACGGCTCAAGGCCACAGGCCTTGGCCCTTGAGGCCTTGCAGCATCTTGGCCGTTGATCAAGCGGTCAGCTCGATCGGTGGCAGGTAGGCGACCGGCCGATGGCCCGCCGGTCACCTGACCAGCCGCCTGCCGTCTAGTGGGCCGTCAGCCAGCTGGCCGGTGGCCAGCGTATGGCTGGCCACCGGCCAGCTCTCGCAGTGGCAAAAGGATGGTGTCCAACCACTCCTCGCAACTACAAGGAGGGAGGGGCTGAACTGACCCTCACGCTACACACGTAGAGCTGATCCACTGACCACCTACACTTTGCTGATATATTCTACCATTTGGGGACAAGGGGGGCATCCGGCGGCTAATTCCCAGGTCGCCCCCATTTTCGGGCGACCATGTCTGAGACGCCCCCGTTATAAGAACAACTGGCTAGGTCGCCCCCATTCCCAAAACTTCTGGCTAGGTCGCCCCCATTTTTTTTAGTTTTCCAACGTGCCCCCATTCTGAGAATTATGGCTACGTCGCCCCCATTTTTCCAACAAGATATCGAGGATTTGGGGTTAGGGATGTCGACGTCGGCGGAGGCCTGCGAGGACGTCATCGTTCGGACGTGCGGCATCACCGAACGAACGAGACGCCCCCCCCGCCCACCCCCCCACCCCCACCCAAAGAACGAGGTGTCGTCGTTCGTACGTGCACCCCCCCCTACACCCAGCATTCCCCGTCGCCCCGACACAACCAGACCCTGCGAAGAGGTGCAGGTCGCAAAACCGCTACGAGAAGAATGCGTGAAGCATCCCTTTCTCGCGACATATGAGTATTATAGCACTGAAATATAGAAAAGTACTTCACTACCTGTAATAATACATATAAATACACGTATACATATACATATAGACATAAATATACGTGATACCTGGCATATGCATAGAAATTTACATATACATATGCACAAGGATCTACGTATACATATACATGTAAATACACATACACACATAAAAAAAACATATACATACACATTAAAAAAACATATCCATATACATATATAAAAAAACATGTACATATACATATAAAAACCTATACATATACATATACAAAAATACATATACATGTAAAAAACATATACATATATATATAAAACATACACATACACATATAAAAAACATATACATATGCATATGCATATGCATATGCATATACATATACATATTCATATACATATACATATACATATACATATACATATACATATACATATACATATACATATACATATACATATACATATA
>SZWC01017855.1:11056-35674 GCA_023375785.1 Penium margaritaceum | reverse complement strand
GAGGAGGAGGAGGAGGAGGAGGAGGAGGAGGAGGAGTAGGAGGAGGAGGAGAAGTTGCACGAACAATGTTTGCAGCGGCAGTAGTGTGAGCAACAGGGGTACCTGTGCTTGCTGGAAGGCACAAAGAGGCAGCCTCAGTTAATGAACAGGGAATCTTACCCTGGCCAAAAGCAGTCAAAAGAGCAGGATGGGATTGCAGATCATGTCAACCATGACGTATTGTGGGGTGCACATGTCCGTTCGCAGAGAGCTCGTGCCATAATCAAGGCTCGTCTTCTGTCCAAAGCTGTTATGAAGGCCATGAACCGATGCGCACCTAGGGATGCAACCCCTGTGGCTGATCAAGGGGCAAAAGTACCATCAGGAAGGTGGGGAGATCAAGACTGAACGGCTGTGTACTCCATTGGCAGGTTGGATAAAATCTCTTAACATGGCCTTTGCAGCATCATTAATGCACAACAAAACCACGTTTTGGTGCCACCACGCGGTCCGAGGAGTAAGGAATCCATGCTTCTAGAACCACCGCTACCAATCAATGTCCCTCTGGTGTCACAAACACCTGCCATTCCTATGAAGAGCCCAGGGAATCATCACTCCGTCCTGCAGTCCATGGACACTCTCCCCACAATGATACGGGGAACAGGCTTCTTCATGGCATGCCAGTTCAAGAAGGATCGCACCAACTACCTGCAGGTGTCCCCTCAAACTTCAAATGTGGACCTACATCTGCTCTTCCGGTTGAAGCCACTGACATGTTACGGAAAACAAGGATTGAAGCAGGTTCCGCACAAGCTGTCCAACATGGACGGGTGGGTGGTCCAGGACAACAACAACTGGATGTCATGGATTGAGAATGTGCTTCTGAATGGCTAAGTGTATAGAGTCTGATCACCTTATGGTACGTAGTGGAAATGACTGGCAAGAGGAAGGAAGGAACAACCTTTCTTTTGGTATGCACAATTTAGTGTGCAGATGATGCTCAACGCCTTTGAAGGAACATTTCTAAGGTGAGGTAGGAAGCTGAGATGTGGAACTTCTCTTTCCACAGTGTGTGTGTGTGTGTGTGTGTGTGTGTGTGTTTGTGTGTGTGTGTGTGTGTATGTGTGTGTGTGTGTGTTTGTGTGCTTCTTTGATCATGGTTGACACGACCAAGTGTAGAAGTGATTTTTTTCCCATGTGGAAAAAAATGGGACACATGCTCTATGTATCATTTTCAAGCATGAACATGTTTTTTCTTAGCTGCATTCCATATGTGAAAAAGTGATTTGTACTAAAGAGGGAGGGCTTCGGAGAACGAGAGGACCTAGTTTCAATCAAGTGAGAACAAGTACTTGTCATGGTGCAGAGTTGGCACAAGACGTCTACAACACATCAGAAGACGATAAGAGGCACAAGTAAAGGCTACCACAATGTATAGATGAGCCAAAGAAGCTATGCCAGACTGACTGGTTTACCTCCGAAGTCAATTCTAACAGCACGTGGAGGGAGAACTGGATTAGTGCATCTCAGAAAATCCCATATTCCAAACTCAGGGGATGCAAAGTCCTCCACAAACCATCACAAGCACTTCCTAATGTTAGATTTACAACATCCATGCACAGTGGGTTGGAATGAAGAGCAAAAAAAGTGGTGCCACGACTGAATCATATTCATCCATGCAAGGAAATAATATGTGGCACCAGGACCAAGCAGTCCTTGCCAACGACTATCACTTGAGGACTTGGGTCCTTCCCAAGCATGCCTTCCGCCTGTCCAAGCTTCTGAAACCCACTACAAATCACAGCACATTGCAGTTGGATCCTTGATAATGGACAGTGGATGTGCAAGAAGCGATTTTATGTATGTGTCCCACAGGGGCCAATATGATGAACTCGAAGTGCCCGATGCGTCGTTTGTTTCCATGGTTCTGCTGGGGATGTCTTTGTGACCGATGTTCTCTTCATCCTCAGTCTCGAGCTCAGCCTCCTCTCCGTCACTACCCTTGACCGCATGAGCATGGACGTACTGCACTCGCAATGCGTTAGCACTATGTCATTACGTCCGTCCGGTCGTACCGTCCTGCACACCACCGCCCGTGGCAACCTGTGGCACGTACCTCGTCTCTCCTCCCTTTCCCCCATCCCCTCCCCATCGGCTGACACAGGGTATGTGTTTGTCACTAGCACGCTCTCTCCCCAGCATACACGTCTCCTGTACCACCGCCTCTGCCACATCCACTTTGCTGCCGTCGATAGCATGCTTTGCACCCAGCTAGCCACGAGACTTGACCCAGCCTCCTTTCCCTTGTCGTGTCCCACGGAGTGCATTGACTACACTGAGAGGAGGATGCATTGATCCACTTACCCTCTACCCTCATCTCATGCGTCCGCCCTTTTGGACTTGGTCCAGTCCAATTTCATGGGTTCCCTTCCTTCAAACTCTATCGGGGAACACAGATGCTATGTCCTCACCCTCACCGATGACTATTTTCGCTCCCCCTTGGTCTTCTGCCTTTGGTACATCAGCGATGTCGCTCCCACCAATCCGGACTTGCTTTTCCGTACAGAGCACGAGTGTGGTCGATCTCTTTGCTGCTTCCACTCTGATCGCAATGGCGAGTTTGTGTGGGAGACCACGACCTTCCTCGCATCCCGCGGTATCCATCATGAAACGTCGGCGCCTTACACGCCAGCCCAGATTGGCGAATCGAAGCTCTGGAAGCGCACCATGGCCGACGCCGTCCGCACCATGCACGTTAAGTCTCGTCTCTCCGATGGCTTCTACTCCAAGGCCATGGCCTACATGACGTCGGTCTGGAACCAGATTCCTCACGGACCGCTCCCCCGCAAGTCTATGTTGTACCAACACTAGTGCAGTGCGCGAGCTAACCTCCGCTCGGCCCGTGTATGGGGCTGCGTGGTCAATGTGTGATTTCTTGTCTTGTAGTAAGGCGGCAAGCTGGTCCCCCGCGGGCGTCCCTGCACCCTCTTTGGTGTCTCTCTCCAGTCAAAAGCCTGAAGCTTCTTGGATCCCTCTTGACCTTGCATCGAGACATGCAACACTCTCTTCTTTGAGGAGTTGTTCTCTCGCGACCTAGTTTGCTCCGGCTCATTGTTGTCCCTTCCACTACGTGGGGGCGTGGTGAGTCCGTGCAGGTCACTCTGAGCTGGCAGCTCCGTCCGTGTCCGCTGGTCACTTTGCGCCGAGAGCCTCGTCCACGTCCGCTAGTCCCTTAGGGTCGGCAGCCCCATCCATGTTCACTGGTCACTCCATGCTGGCAGCCCCGTCCGCGTCCGCGAGTCCCTCCGGGCCGTTATCCCCATTCGCGTCCGCTGGTCCCTCTGGGCCGGCAATCCTGTTCTCGTCCGCTGGTCCCTCCAGGCCGGCAGCCCCGTCTGCATCCGCTGGTCCCTCAGAACCACTAGCCCCATCCGCGTTCGCTGGTCCCTCAGGACCAGCAGCCCTCTATGCCTCCGCGAGTCCATCTGACTTGCTCCCAGCTGCCCCTCTCTGCCGTCTCCCATCTCGCCGTGCTACAGACGTGGCCCGGGTGGCAGCCTCTGACCGATGCCGCCAAGGACATTGATGATCGCAGCACCACGCCGTTTCGCGCCTTGGCCTCCTTTCGCCCCACTTGTATTGTCGCCTCTGACAGAATTGCTTCCATGGTTGTAAATGTGGACCCTTGCACCAAGGCCCTCAGCCTAACCACATCGGTCGTCATTGCAGACCTCCACCTAGGCTCTGCACTGGGCTACACCATGCTCCACCAGCAGGCGGTCAAAGCCACACTTGCACGCGCCTCACCTTGGGCTCGAGCCGCGCAGATCTCATAGTACGCTCCATGCCACACCCTGACGACCTATCTACCGTTTACAAGGTTGGTGCTTCCCTTGAGGCTGCGAACTGGGATGCTGCGTGCGCCGATGAGCTTGCCGTTATCCGGCAGCATTATGTCTATGACCTTGTTGACCTCCCTCCCGGCCAGAGAGCCATCGGTGCTAAGTGGGTCTTCTGGCGCAAGTGGAAGGCTGACGGGTTGTTGGACAAGTACAAGGCCCACCTCACAGCCAAGGGGTTTGCTCAGGTCCCTTTGGACGACTATGATCAGATCTTCACCCTGGTTGGACGTTTCTCCACTTGTCAAGTGCTCTTTGGCCTGGTTTTCAAGCACGGATGGGAGTTGGATCAGATGGACGTGAGCAATGCCTTTCTCAATGGCTCGTTGGAAGGCAAGGAACTCTACATGGTGCAACCCCCAGGGTTCGCCGATGGCACTGGCAAGGTGTGGCGACTGTGGAAGGCCCTCTATGGCCTGAAGCAGTGGCCTCGCTGCTAGAACGAGGAGATCAGTCGCACGCTTCTCAAAAATGGCCTCCTTCGTAACATGACAGACCCGCACTGTTCATCACTCCACGAAGTCAAACCTTTACAGTTGTCTTGCTTTACATTGATGACCTCCTCATTGCATCGCCAAACGCAGCCACCATTCAACGCATCAAGGACCTGCTGCACACCCCCTACCAGATGAAGGACCTCAGGTGTGCCGAAGTGTCCTGGGCATGGTGCTCGAGCATGATCGCTCCCAGGGTGTCCTGCACGTCCACCAAGTCGCCTACGTCCAAACCATGTCCGCTAGCTTCGGTGAGGATTTGCCCCTTATGCCAAGCGCTTTCTCACCCATGTCACTCAACGGCCAGGAAAAGTTGAAGATCCCTCATTCAGCCGTGGTGGGGGAGCCAGTTGACGTGACCACATATCTGTGTGTCATCGGGTGATTGATGTTCTTGGCGACAACGAGTCACCCAGACATTGCGTTTTCCGTCAACCTCCTGGCTCAGTTCTCCTTGTAACCGCGTCACCTCCATTTTGAGGCCGCGATCCGAGTACTCCGCTATGTTGGCTTGACTCCACGCTAAGGCCTCATGTTTCGTCAACAGTCGTCTGTGCTCACAGTGGGCTACACCGATAGAGACTGGGCCGACTGTTTGGACGGTAAGAGCCACACTAGCTAGTTTTTTTGTTGGCAGCACGGCTGTATCTTGGCGTAGTGGCAAGCAAGGCTACATTGCATGTAGCACTACTGAGGCTGAGTAGGTACTCCTTGGCTCTGGCGCGTGAGAGAGCGTGTGGTGGCATTGCTATTGTCTGAGTTGTACCAGTCCGTCACGTCCAACAAGTTGCACAGGTGATAATGAGAGTGCCATGCCATCGCCGGCAATGGCGGCGTGCATCACACACTGACAAAGCACATCAATGTCGAGAATCACTTTATGCATTCATTGTTTCATAACTGCAATGTTAGCATCGTGAGGGTTGAGATAATACGGCAATTGGCTGACTTCTTGACCAAGGCATTGAAGTGTGACTCGTTCAAGAAGGCAGTGAGTGTAGTCGGTGTGCGTCTGTGAGCTATCCTCTCTTCTTGTGCGTACATATCTGCCTACTTGTTTGAGAGTCAGATTTTCTGGTAGATGTGCCGCTCCCCGCCCATGTGCACTAAGCCCAGGAGTCATGGGGGAGTTTGTTTTTGCGCACCTCTCATTGTGCTCTGTTGTGTCCTCCCGGCTTGTGTACATTGGTGTGCAGATGAGTGACGGCGATACGATACGTTGGAGCATCATCCGATAGAGCCGACGCATGATGAGGTCTGCACAAATTTTCCCTGAGGCATGGAACGTGCCCAGCTCCGTCGGCAGACCTCCACAGTAGTCATGCCGCTCGCGGTCACTACCTCCATAGATGGTGTTAGTTTTTTTGCATCTCTCATTGCATCTCTCCTCTCATTTTGCTCGGTTGTGTCCTCCCGGCTTGTGTACATCAGTGTGCAGATGACGTACAACGAGACTCGACGCTGCTTGAGTATCGTCGGGCAGAGCCGACACACCTTGAGGTCTACATGCAGTTTTCTCGAGCCTCCTCCCTCCGGCAACGTGCTTAGCTCCATCGGCAGGCCTCCTCGGCGATTGGGCCCCCGGCCATCACTGCCACTGTAGATGCTTTCTACATGCGTCTAGCGCTTGATCTGACTGTTCTATTACGTCTCCAGCATCATGCTCTGTCTAGGGTCCATGTCTCATGTTGCGTGGCACTGTTTGGCATCATGGACCATCATAGGCACTGCCTGGGTTTGGGCAGCCATAAGTCTTCTCTGCTATTTTTCAAGCTGTTTCTGACCACATGACTGCGTTTGCAGCGTTCATATTATGGTATGGTCCAGTTTTTAGGCAAAACTGACGATGCCCAGGTTTTGGGCTTTCGGCCGTCTGGTAGGGCTCACCAAGAAAACCCTGCCTGCCAGAAAACTGCTTAGGTGTATTTTGTGATTGGCTGGTTAGCTGAGTAACAAGCTCTACAGAGCTGGGGAGGAGCTAGAAATTGGAGAAGTCTCTTATTGCTATTCATTCTTCATTCCTAATCAGTCACTTTGAGTTTTTAGCTGCTTTCTGGTGATAACACTGGGGCGCGCGTTTCTAAGTAACAAACCCAGAGCATACAAACTTAGACTGTGGGGGTAGCAGACTAAGAAACGAGCATGGAAATCCGCACGCTGCATCAACAACGCTGATGCCTCAACCTGCTGCCTAGCATTTCCAGCTTGGTATCAGAGCCAGAGCGGAGCAGCAGCAGCAGAAGACTGGCGTACAGGTGCCAGACAACAACGGCGGACCCCCATACGTGCCAGTACAGGGCAAAGGCTGACAGATTTTTTTCCGGCAGCATTGACCCACTTGGTGGCGGCGTCAGATGTTCTCCCATGGCCACGCGGCCAGGGGAAATGCTGCCGGATGTTTTCCGACAGCATTGACCCCCACGCGTGACGCGAGGAGGTGAGTGGCCAGCGACGTCACGCATCTCGAGGACGATGCACGTGGCAACGTCACCCAGGTGCGGTGACTGGCAGTACTAGCAGCTTGCAACAGCAGCAGCAGCAGCTTGCAGCAGCAGCAAGTAGTGGTAGTAGCGGCCTGTAGCAGTTGCGCGCAGCAGCAGCTGGCTGCGGTAGTAGCTCGCAATAGTAGCAGCTCGTTGTAGCAGCAACCAGTAGCAGCAGCTTGCAACAGCAACAACAGTGGCAACCAGTGGCAGCTACAACAACAAGCAAGAGGAGCAGCAGGCTGCAGGAGCAGCAGCAGCGAGAAGCAGCAACAATCGGCTGTAGGAGCAGCAGCAGCAAGCAACAGCCGACAGCAGCCATTGCAGCAGCAGCCAACAGCAACCGCTGTAGCAGCATCCAACAGCAACAGCAGCTGCGGTTGCTCGCAGGCGGTTGCTCGCCACGAGCAGCCAGCTACAAGTAGCCAGCTTGCTGCTCGCAACAAGCAATGAACTACAAGCAGTGAGCAGCGAGCTCTCTGCTCGCAGCTCGCTTCTCAGAACGAGCAGTGACCTCCCTACGACCAACAGGAAAAACAAAAACCCCCCACCCCACCAGCGGCTATGCAGCGACTGCAGCCACTACCATACCCGTTGCAGCAGCCATAGTAGCCGGAGCAGCACGCAACAGCTTAGCAATAGTATCGGCAGCAGCAAAAACAGCAGCCGTTGCTGCAATAGTAACCGGAGTAGTAGCAGCAGCCGCAACAGCAGCAACGAGAACACCTGCAGCAGTAGCAGCAGCCGCTGCTGCACCAAGAACCTCAATAGTAGCAGTAGCAGCAGTAGCCGTAGCAACTGCTGCAACAGCAGACAAGGAGTAGCAGTAATAGCAGGCCAACAGCTATAGTAGCAACAACAGCAATAACGGCAGCAGAAGCGACTATAGCAGTAGTAGCAGCTGCCTTGTAGCTGACACAGCAGTGGCCCTAGCACCAGCCGTTGCTTATGTCAGCATTCGTCAGCAGACGTCACTACTCACTGCACTATTGATGTCATCAACAGAAAAAGAAGGAGAAAAACAAGGGCAGATACTCTACAGCAGCCACCCTACAAAACGCAACAGTAACTGCGGACATCAACCATCCTAGGCTGACGACACTACTGACATTAGTAACACACAAAAATGAAAAGAGAGAATAAAAGAAGGGGGGAGAGCACCAAAACCCACCATGGCTAACAACCCCAATGGGGAGGGGTCCTTTTCTATTGGGGGGACCCCCAGCCCCACTTTCTTGCAGTAGCTTCAGCAATTGTAGCAGCAGCAGCAGCAGTATCAACAGCAGCAGGAACAATAACAGCAGTAGCAGTAGCAGTAGCAGTAGCAAAAGAAGCAGTAGTAGTCTACAGGCTTTGTCGCCGGCGCCTCTGACCCCCCAGCCGCTATTCAGTAAGAGCTTACTATACTGACGTAGCAACTTGCAGCATTGTAGCCGTTGGCATCACAGACTTACACTTGTGCCCTATCGCATTTCCTTCCCCTTGGGCATGCCGTCCCTGCTTTGTCTGCTACCACGCATTACTTGGCACAGCAGCAGACTTAGTGCCGGCGGCAGACAATGACTTCAAACCTTGGCCCCACTCTGGATGCCAGCCGCAGGCCAAAGGACTTTAAGACCCCGCCCCCATCGCTTCAAGCCAGCGAGCAGTTCCAGAGCTGGGAACGCAGTTTCCGAATGTGGGCCCAGGGTGAGGGCTTGTGGGCGTACTACACCCTTCCGTACAACCCCACCTAGGCCGACCAGGTGTATGACGTTGGTCGCGCCATACGTGCCCTTGTCCCAGTCGCTCCTCCGGCTTCACACCTGACCCTGGAGCCCTTCCTTGGTGACTTCATTGCCGGTGGGACCCTAGACCCTACGACCGCATGGCACATCCTCACTCGTTTCCATCGCCTATCTAGCAAGGCTGACACCAGCCGCCTACTGCGGGAGTTCAACTCCCTGCACATAGGAGAGACCGAGAGAATTACCTCCTACTAGCAGCGGGCTGAGGACATCCTCAGTCGCCTAGGTACCTCTGCTCCACCCCCTCAGTGTGCGCTCCTCACCATCCAGCGTCATGCCAACCTCGCGTACACTGACGTCTTTGTCCACTACTCCCACAATGTCCTTTCCATAATGGCGGCATAGAGCACCCTCATGCCCTAGGCATATAAGCTCTTCCTCAGGATCGAGGAAGCTCATCTAGAGTCCCGCATCGAGCGTACAGAGGCCCTTGCCTCCCTTGCAGTCACCTCTATGGCAGTCCCTTCCCCCGCAGCAGCTACATCCACCAGCTCCTCATCGTCGACGAAAAAGAAGCGCAAGGACAAGAAGGGCAAGGGCCCTCAGGAGTAGCAGCATCAATAGCCAACTGGGTCTAGTGGTGGTGGCTCGCTCTGCCACAACTATGGCCAACCACGACACGGGTGGTACACTTGCCCATTACTGACGGATGAGGCCCGCGTCATCGCCTCCATGCGCCGCCAGTGTGAGCGTCGTCTTGCCTCTACCACCGTCGCTGTCGCCGGCCCTGACGCCTCCACCCCGTCTAGCAACACCACTGGTCCCGTTGTGGCCACCTCCACAACAGCATCATCCGCAGCCATCAGCGCCTCCGTGTAGATCTCTGGTGCATTCCTCCTATCCGAGCTCCGGAGCTGTCACCCCGCACTCCATCTACACTCCCGGACCGTCCACCTGCGAGCTTCAGTTGGAGTAGTTCATCGTGCTCCAGCTCAGCGTGCCTCGCCCTCCCCCCCAGGGAAGTGCGAGTTGCGTTACCTCCTACCCGTTTGCCTTGCCTCGCATGACTGAGACCGAGTTGCGGTCATGTCCTGCTTCCTCATCCGCCTTGTTGTCTAGCGTGCCCTCTACCCCTCTCTATGACGATGTCACGTGGCTTGATGATTTGGAATCTCGGTTCGCGCCAACCTCCATCGCATCCACGTCCTGTGCTCGTTGCCATGTGACTGTTAGTGATATGGCAATTCCGGTCCAGGACCATGCCAAGACCTGGATCATCGACTCCGGGCCACGCATCACATGGCCGCCTCTCGCGAGACCTTCAGTGTGCTTGGTCCTGTTGGTGAAGTGTCTGGTGTCCGGTCGGGCTCCGGAAAGGTATTACCTATCCACGGTGTCGGCGTCGTTCGTTTCCGTGGTCCTGCCGGTGATGTTTTTGTGAACGACGTCCTCTTCGTCCCAAGTCTCGAGCTCAACCTTCTGTCCATCATTGCCCTTGACCGCATGAGCATGGACGTTCTGCATTCGCGTGGCATTCACACTGTGTCATTACGTCTGTCCGGTCTTGTCGTTGTGCACGCCACCGCCCATGGCAACCTCTGACACATACCTTGTTTGTCCTCCCATCCTCCCATCCCCTCCCCGTTTGCCCCAACGGGCCATGTCTTTGTCACCAGCACATTGTCCCCACAGCACATACGTCTCTTGCATGGCCGCCTTTGTCACGTGCACTCTCCTATGTTTGACAGCATGCTCCGCACCTAGCCGGCCAAGGGCCTAAACCCGGACTCCTTCCCCTGGTCGTGCCCCACAGAGTGCATTGATTGCACTCAGGGCAAGATGCACTGCTCCACCTACCCGTAGTCATTTTTTCGTGCGTCCGCCCCTCTAGACCTCGTCCATTCCGATGTCATGGGTCCTCTCCCTACCGCGTCTGTCAGAGAGCATGGCCGCCATGTTCTCACCCTCACTGATGACTACTCTCGCTACCGTTGGGTTTGCTGCCTTCGGCAGAAGAGCGATGTCACTCAAACCATTCAGGACTGGCTTGTCCGTGCCAAGCATGAGTGTGGTCGGCATCTCCGCCGCTTTTGCTCCAACCGCGATGGCGAGTGCATGGGAGAGACCACCCTCGCCCTTCGCGGTATCCACCATGAGACGTCGACATCTTACACATTGGCCTAGAATGGCGTCTCCAAGCGGTGGAACCGCACCATAATTGACGTCGTCCGCACCGTGCGAGTCGAGTCCGGCCTCTCCGATGGCTTCTACTTCGAGGTCATAGCCTACATGACGTGGTTCTAGAATTGGGTTCCCCATGGACCCCTTCCCTGCCAGTCAACGCCATACTAGCACTGGTGCGGTCATCATGTTGACCTCTGCCCCGCTCGTGTCTAGGGTTGCATCGCCATTGTGTGGCTGCTCGCCCCATAGGAGGGAGGCAAGCTTTCCCCCCGTGGGCATCCTTGCACCTTCCTCGGTGTCTCCTGTCAGTCCAAGGCCTAGTACTTTTGGGATCCCTCCGGGCACAGCATCATCGAGAGCCGCGATGCCCTCTTCTTTGAAGAGATTTTTCCTTGCGACCTCGTCCGCTCCCGCTCATCGGTGTCCCTCCCATCACAGGGGGAAGTGGTGAGTCCGTTCCCCATCCTTCCGCTTCCGGGCGGCACATCACATGGTCCCTTCGAGCTGGTAGTCCCAGTCGTGTCCGCTGGCCCCATCGAGCCGGCATCCCCAGTCGCGTGGGCTGGATCCTCCGGCTCGGCAGGCCCAGTCGCGTCCGCTGGCCCCTCCGGGCCGGCAGCCCCAGTCGCGTTTGCGGGCTCTCCCGGGCCGGCAACCCCCGTCACGTCCGCTGGTCCCTCCGGGCCGGCCGCCCTAGTCTCGTCCATTGGCCCCTCCGGGCCGACAGTCCCCGTCGCGTCTGCTGGCCCCTCCGGGCTGGCATCCCTAGTCGTGTCCGCTAGCCCCTCCGGGCTGACAGCCCCAGTCGCATCCGCTTGCTCCTCTAAGCTCGTAGCCCCTGTTGTGTCCGTCGGTCCCTCCAGGCCAACAACTCCTGTCAAGTCTGCTGGTCCCTCCGCGCCGGCAGCCCCATCGGCGTCTGCTCGCCCTTTCGAGCCGACAGACTCGTCCGGGTCTGCTGGTCCCTTCGTACCAGCAGCTTCGTCTACCTCCGCCAGCACCTTGGACTCGGTGCCATGTACTGCCCTACTGCGCTACACACGTGGCTCAGGCGGCAGCCTCCGACCCAGGCCGTCCGTGAGCGCGCAGACAACCACACCACGCACTGTGACGCCTTGGCCCCGCGTCGGCCCACATGTCTCTTCCACTCCTACGATAGTGAGTGGGGACCTTGGCACCAAAGCCCTCAACCTAACCACTTCAGCTATCATTGCAGACCTCCACCCGAGCTCTGCACTGGGCTCCGCCATGCTCCATCAGGAGCATCGACATGCTGTCATGACTGAACTCACACGTGTCCTACCTAGAGTTTGAGATGCACACGCCTTTGCAGTCTGCTCCACGGCGCACCGAAAGGATCCAGCCACCCTACGCGAGGCTCGATCCTCCCTCGAGGCTGCACATTGGGATGCTACTTGCGCCGACGAGCTCGCTGCTATCCGGCAGCACCACGTGTATGACCTCGTCGATCTCCCTCCAGGTCAGAAGGCCATCGGTGCCAAGTGGGTCTTCTGGTGCAAGTGGAAGCCAGATGGTTCCTTGGACAAGTACAAGGCCCGCCTCACAGGCAAGGAGTTTGCTCAGGTCCATGGTGTTGATTATGACCAGACTTTTGCCCCAGTTGGCCGATTCTCCACTAGCCGGGCGAACTTCAGCCTGGTTGTCGAGCACGGATGGGAGTTGCATCAGATGGACGTGAGCAATGTTTTCCTCCATGGCTCGCTAGAGGGTGAGGGGCTTTACATGGTACAACCTCTAGGCTTTGGCGAAGGTTTGGCGGCAACGAAAGGCCCTCTATGGCTTGAAGCAGTCGCCTTGGTGCTGGAACCAGGAGATTAGTCGCACGCTCCTCCGTGACGGCCTCCTCCACAATACTGATGACCTGCATTGTTCATCACCTGGTGAGGCCAGACCTTTGCCCCTGTCTTGTCCACGATCTCCTCATTGTGTCGCCAAACATGGTTGCCATCTAGCGCGTCAAGGACTTGTTGTACACCGCCTACCAGATGAAGGATCTCGAGTCTCCCCGAGTCTTCCTGGGCATGGAGCTCGAGCATGATCACTCCCAGGGCATCCTACACGTCCATCAGGCCGCCTATACACAGAAAATATGCACTTGCTTCGCCGAGGACTTGCCCCTCGTGTCAAGCGTATCCTCACCCATGTCACCCGATGGCCAGGCAAAGCTGAAGAACTCTGACCCAGCCGTTGTTGGGGAGCCAGTTGACGTGACCTCGTATCTGCGAGTCATCGGGTCACTGATATTCCTGGCGATGACGACGCGCCCAGATATCGCGTTCGCGTCAACCTCCTCGTTCAGTTATGTCAGGAGCCGCGTCACGTCTACTCGGAGGCCGAGTATTGCGCTATGTCACCTGGACTCCGTGGCGATGTCTCATCTTCTGTCGACAGCCATCTGTTTTCGCGGTGGGCTACACCGACAGTGACTAGGCAGGTGTTCCGGATGGTAAGAGCCGCACAAGTTGGATCTTTCTGGTTGGCGGCACGACTGTGTCCTGGTGCAGTGGCAAGCGAGGATTCATTGGACGCAGCACTGCTGAGGCTGAGTACGTGGCCCTTGGTTCAGTCGCATGTGAGAGCGTGTGGCTGCATCGTCTGTTGTCCGAGTTGCATCAGTCCGTCGCATCCATCACGTTGCATTGTGACAATGAGAGTGCCATGGCTATTGCTGACAATGACGCCATGCATCACAAACGCACAAAGCACATCAATGTTGAGTATCACTATGTGCGTTCGTTGTTGCACGACGACAACGTCAGCATTGTGTGGGTTGAGATAGCACAGCAGCTGGCTGACTTCTTGACCAAGGCACTGAAATGCGACTCGTTCAAGAAGGCTGTGAGTTCACTTGGAGTGCTTCCGTGAGTTGCACTCTTTGTTCTGGCTTGCGTCTCTATGTGCGCTGGGGGAGTCTGTGTGTTGATTGTGTCGCTGCCCGCCCATGTGCATTGTGCCTGTGAGTCATGGGGGAGTGATGGTTTTTTCGCATCTCTCATTGTGCTCTGTCGTGTCCTCTCAGCTTGTGTACATCGACGTGTAGATGACTGACTGCGAGACTCGACGCTGTTGGAGTGTCATCCGGTGGAGCCGACACACGCTGAGGTCTACACGCAGTTCGCTGGAGCCTCCTCCCTGCGGCAACATGCTCATCTCCATCGGCAGGCATCCTCGGTGGTCGGGCCGCCGGCGGCCACTGCCATTGCAAATGCTGTCTGCATGCGTCCCGCACTGGATCTGACTATACTATTGCGTCTACAGCGTAATGTTTTGTCTAGGGTCCATGTCTCATGTTGCGTGGCACTGTTTGGCATCATGGACCATTGTACGTACTGCCTGGATTTGGGCAGCCATAACTCTTCGCTGCTACTTTTCAAGTTGTTTCTGACCACACGATTGCGTTTGCACCACCGGTATTATGGTATGGCCTAGTTTTCAGGCAAAAGGGACGTAGCCCGGGTTCTGGGCCGTCGCCCTCCTGGCAAGGCTCACCAAGAAAACCCTACCTGCCAGAAAATAGGTCTCAGTCTGTTTTCTGATTGGTTAGATAGCTGAGTAACAAGCTCTACAGCGCTGGGGGGGAGCTAGAACTTGGAGGGGTCCCTCGTTGCTCTTCATTCTTCATTCCTAATAAGTCACTTTCAATTTTCAGCTGTTTTCTGGCGCTTACACTAGCGCGCGCGTTTTTGAGTAACAAACCCAGATCATCTAGACTTGGACTCTACGGCAGATTGAGGGGGCAGCAGACTAAGCAGCAAGCGTGGAAGCCCGCACGCTGCATCAACATCGTTGCTGCCCCAACCTGTTGCCTAGCATCTTCCGCTAATGGTGTCTGTGCGTGTCCTACACCAGATCTGACCGCACTGTTGCACTCGCAGCGTCATGTCTAGTCTAGGATCCAAGTTTCAGATCTTTTCGAAAAGCTTTGGTTGGGGTGATTTTGGCTTAGGCGTTGCCTAGGTTTAAGTTGTCATAACTCCTTTGTGCTATTCTATCTGATGATTTATGACCGCAGGACTACGTTCACAGCGTGGGTATTCTGGTATGGTCCAAATTTAAGGAAAAACGGACGACGCCCAGGTTTGGGGCTGCCTAACAGGGCTCACAGAGAGAACTTTTGCTTGTCGGAAAGTAGAAAATTTCCTGATTGGTTGGTAGCTTGAGCAACAAGCTCTACACAACTTAGCTAGGCCTAGTTTTGTGAGGGTTTCTCAGTTCCATTCATTCTCACTTGCTAGTCACTCATTCTCAGTTCCTGTCGGCCTTTCTGGCGCTAACTTCTCAATGCATAGTTTTCCTCTCACAAGTGTCAGTAGCTGGTGGGGGCAGTAGTGCAAAGCAACATGGGGCCATGCCATCCTGCAGCTGTTGTGTGGACCTCGACCTGACGCGACGTCATGGGAGATCCATGGCAAGGTCCATGCTCTGTTTTGAGCATCTATAGCATCCCGCATGTGGCTCATGCTACGTGTCTGCACAGCTGCATGTAGATGGTAGCACCCTGCTGGTCGAGACCCGGACACTTGGTGCGTTGTACCAGTGTCACGAGGAGACCATGTGATCGTGTGTCTTGGTGTGTGGCTATACTGTGGGTGGCATGTGTTGTGCTTTGTGCCGTTCCTGTACAGTTTACTGTGACCACTCGGCCGTGTCCATACTCGTGCAGATCCCTGAGGCAGGCGGCCCTGGTGACACCGGCGCGACGACAGGTGGCGGACTGCCCGCTTGGAGCTGGCCGACCACTGTTCCAGAGCCCCAGATGCCATCGGGACTCTTTGCTGTGCCTTCTACGTCTTGCAGGCGCCTTTCGGCGGACTAGCCATGAGGCCTATTTGCATGTTTTTTCATGGATGCATGTATGTGACCAGTCGTTGCGTCCGTCTTTTGATTCTGCACGTCTAGGTTCAGACGGCGTAGGATTCTGACATGTATGCGCAGAGTTACGGCCAAAACAGTGGTTTTGGGCCGGTTTTAGGACAGCTCTTGGACTGCCGCGTGCGACACCCGCCGTGCGCCGCGGCAGGTATTTATACCTTGGACCTGTCATTTGTCATTTCTCTCTGCATATGCTATGTTAAAGCATTTTGACATTGTGTCTTGTGTCTCCTAGCCAAACCCTTGCCGTTGTGTGTACGACCTGTGACTGTCGTCACCATCTGACCATGCACTGACGCCCGGTCAGCGGCTGTGTTGCTAGGAAGCTTCTACGCACTTTCTCATGGTATCAGAGCAGTGAGACAGTTCTCACTGAGCTGCGCAGCAGAGACGGAGCAAAGCAGCAGCAGTGAGAGTCACCGCTGCAGCAGAGTTTTTCTGGGATCTGTTGGAGACGGCCGGTCGCCGTCAACGTACTCCACCCACCACGTGAGATCGCAGCTGCAGAGGCAGTAGCAGCGGCGTCTACCGCCACGCAGAGGTGTGTGGCGGCTGCGGTATGTGCAGCCGCCCTCCCACAGCCGCAGCAGCAGAGCAGCAGCAGCAGAGGCGGCAGCAGCAGCGCAGCAGCGGCAGCGGCACAGCAGCTGCAGCGGCAGTCGCGGCAGCAGCAGCAGCGCAGCAGTTGCAGCAGCAGCAGCGCGCGGCGGCAGCCGGCAGCAGCGCGCGGCGGCGGCAGCCAGCAGCAGCTGCCGCGCGCAGCAACAGCCGCCGCGCGCAGCAGCAGCAGCAGCAGCGCAGCCGCTGCTGCCACCGCTGCAAACGCAGCTACGCAGCTGCTGCTGCAGCTGGCAGCACAGCTGCAGCAGCAGCTGGGCGGAAGTTGCTGCGCAGCTTCCGCGGAGCTGCCGCGCGCCACCGCGAGGCGGCTCCACACGCGGCAGAACCGTGACAACAGAAAAAAAAGGAGGGGACGAGCTGACGTCAGCATTGTTGATTGCTGATGTCATCAGGTCGTGCTGACATCAGCAACCACTTGCTGACGTCAGCATTACACTTAGCCAAATTTTCACCCGGAAAGTCAAAAGTTGCCAACGTTTCAAATCCCCGAGAAACGCAGACGGTTTTGAAATCCGGCAAAATTGACCTGTCGTCCCATAGTGAGCGGCGACATGAGTTCGTCCGACGACAAGGACAAGGGACCAGGTGATCCCTCCTCCTCTTCTTCAGGGGTATTGAGCCCTCGCTCGCAGGCCATTGCGGACCTGCGCAGCCAGCAGGAGGAGATGCGTCGTCTGCACCGAGAGCAGACTGATGCGATCCGCACGCTGACTGAGCTCTTGCGTGCTCAGTCCACTGCTCCTTCGCGGACTTCTGAGGGAGCTGCCGGCGTTGCAGCCTCCACCCAGGTGCCCGTGACAGGTGCTCCGCCAGCTTCACCTCCTGGTGTGGTTTCTCCACCACCTGCGGACCTCCTTGATGACGAGCCATTCATGCCAGGCTTCGAGGATGACTCCCAGGAGCGAGAGATTCGTCTTCTACAGGAGCGCCTCCGTCAGCTGCAGACAGGTATCCGACCTCCACCCGTGTCCCCGATACGACCGTCACCTGACTTTCCCGGTGATCACCCCCTTCCAGGAGTTTTCCCCGTCTCTCGCCCTCCTCAGCCTGCGGTTGCTCTCCCCACGGAGCGGCAGCCAAAGGACTTTGAGGCACCACCTCCACGCTACATCAGCGAGGATGGATTTGACTGCTGGGAGATCCTGTTTCAGGTGTGGGCCACTTCCGAGGGAGTGTGGCCTTACCATCACAGCCCATACCAGTCTACAGATCCAGTACAGGTGCTGAAAGCAGTCGGAGCCATGCGAGGACTTCTCTACGCCATGCCACGCGAGACTGTCGTCGACTTCCGCCCCTTCCTCGGCGAGGCTAGCACAGGCACCGGAACTGATCCTTGTGGAGGCTGGGATCTGGCGTTGTCCCTACTAGCCGCAGAGACACACGCTACGCGTGTTTCACACATTCGTGCTTTCCACTCGCTCCGCCAGGGACGAGCGGAGCCTGCGGCGGATTACTGGCGACGCGCCATGCGTATTTACACGCGTCTTGGGACCTCAGGGGACACACAGCTGTGGGCACTTCGGACAATCATGCTCGGAGTTCGCCTGGAGTACACCGACATCTTCACACGGTACAGCGACGCTGCTCTCGAGCCTTTCTCTGCCACCCTGCAGCTGCTCCCTTGGGCCCATCAGCTTTTCCTCCAGGTGACGTCGGCCCGCGAGGCAACAGTAGCACATCAGGAGACTTCCCTCGCTGCAACAGTCCTCGCCTCACCACCATCTTCCCTCCTGCAGTCACCCTCATCTACCTCCATCACGACCTCATCTTCCTCCTCCTCTTCGACCCCGTCTACACCCACGCAGACACAGGGCATTGCAGCAGCTGCCCAGGGGAAGAAGAAGAATAGGAAGCGCGGATCGGGTCAGCAGCAGTCGTCATCCAGTGGTAGCAGTGGCCGTTCCGTGCACTGCTACAACTGTGGAGGTGCCCATCGCTACACCGAGTGCCAGCAGCCGCTTGACTGGGAGCGCATCACTCGCGGACTTCAGGCTGCCCATGCTGCCCGTACCGCGTCCGGCACGTCGCCCGCACACTCCTCTGGACGCGCGGCAACCACGACTGCAGCTGTTCCTGCGTCCTCACCAGTGAGCAGCAGTGCTCCAGACCCACGTGACCGCACCATCGCCGAGCTTCGTCATCTTCTGGCGCTTCGCTTTCAGGGAGGTGCGAGTGTGTTGTCATCGTGGAGTGGATTACAGACTGCTTGTTCGTCCGTCCTCGTGACTCGTGATGACACGTGTGGGGGCGCACAGTCCGCATGTGATGATGATGGGCCTGACTGCACTGACTGGATTCATGAGTCTCACCTTCGTGATGTACGTCGTTCCTCCTCACTGACGACTCAGCATCCCTCTGATGCCGAGTGTTCCATTGCTCGTTGTATAGTGACGTCTACCAGTCGTGACTCCAGTGGCACTTGGATCATCGATTCCGGTGCCACCTACCACATGACGTGTCGTCGTAGTGACTTTGTGGTACTTGGTCCTGTCACGACTGTTCGTTCTGTTCGTACAGGCTCTGGTCAGTCCTTACCGGTCCACAGTGTTGGGGTTGTATGCTTTGATGGTCCGTCTGGCCCCCTGTATCTCTCTGACGTGCTGTTTGTGCCTGATCTTGAGCTCAGTCTGTTGTTTGTGCGTGCCTGCAGTCTGATGGTTCTCTCCGTTGAGCACACCGCTGACTCAGCGACGGTGACTGCTCTTGACACCCGTAGCATTATCCTGCGTGCTTGAGTCGTAGATGATTTGTACCGCATTGCTCGGCCATCCTTCCCTTGCTCTCCCCCTTCCTCTGGTCGTGTTTTTGTCACTGGTGTTCTATCCCCAGAACACCAGAGGTTGTTTCACCGACGTCTGTATCATGTGGGCTCCGACACTGTGTCGAAGCTCATACGGACACAGCCCGCTCTTGGCCTTGACGTGGCTTCTTTCGAGAAGCCACCCAAGACCGACTGCCTTTTTTGCGCTCAGGGAAAGATGCACCGGTGCACTTACCCTGATTCGCGTTTTCGAGCGCTGAGGCCACTCGAGTTGGTCCACTCGGACCTGCTTGGTCCTCTCCCAGTCAAGTCCCTGTACGAGAGAGGCCGGTATGTTGTGACGCTGACTGATGACTTCACCCGGATGCGGTGGGTCTACAGTTTGCATTAGAAGAGCGACGCTGCCCTTGCGATTCGGCTCTGGCTCGTGATGGCTGAGCGTCAGTCTCCCCACACACTACATACCTTTCGCTCGGATCGCGGCGGCGAGTTCTTCGGTGAGATGGACTCCTTCTTTGCTGAGCACGGCATTTTTCACCAGGTCTCCGCTCCTGCTACTCCACAGCAGAACGGTGTCTCTGAGCGCTGGAACCGCACCATGGAGGATGCGGTCCGCGCCATGCGGTCTGAGTGCGGTCTCCCGGAGTCCTTCGCCTTCGAGGGCTTTGCCTAGATGACGTGGGTCTGGAACCGCCTCCCGCATGGTCCGCTTCCGGATCATGTTACACNTGATCTGACTTCGATCACAACCCTCTCTACAGCTCATGTCCCTTCCTGTGAGGGTCCTCGGCGGATGGGGGAGACTTCTCCGCCAGCGACCATTTCTCGTCAGGCTGATGTGTCCGCTCGAGTCCCCTCTCGATCTCCAGCACTTGATGATCCTGCTATCATTGCCGTTGGTCCAGAGATCCCGCCTGTTCATCCTGTTTCACACCCCACAGGTACCACTGCTCTCACGCCTCCTCGTGCATCACCTCCTGTGTCCACTAGCACCCCTGCTCCGGCGTCTGATCCAGCCCAGTCCACTCCTGTCCCTACGTCGGTTGACACTCCTGTCTCAGTGTTCGGGCCAGCCTTGCCCGCTGTCACCCCCAGCTTAGTGTCCCCCACACACGCTTTTCCTCGCCCGGCATCTCCGGGTGCCTCATCTCAGCCCTCACCAGCTGTGGTCGTACCTGCCCCTGTGGTCGTACCTGTTCCTGAGCCTGAGGTGCGCCCCTCAACCTCCGGGTACTCCCGTGAGCCCGATGGTCGCCTTTGACCACTGGATTCCGGAGCTCATCGAGCGTCGGGTCCCGGACCCAGGCGTTCCTCTCGCAGCATCGCGAGCGGCGATCCAGGTACAAAGGCCTTAGGCCTGAGTGTCCGCACTGAGCTTTCAGAGGTACACCGAGCGTGCCCCATAGGACACGACCTGGTCACTCGCGAGTTCCATATCGCCTGTGACGCAGCAGCTCATCTCGTGGCCGTCAGGCCTGACACTGAGGCGTGTGCACTTGCGACACAGATTTCCCCCTCTATGGCGCCTGACCCGGGCACATTGAGGGAGGCTTTCTCATCGCAGGATGCCGATGCCTGGCGAGCTGCTTGCGAGGATGAGCTTCGCGCTATCCGAGAGCACAGAGTCTACGAGCTGGTCGACCTTCCCCCTGGGAGGAAGGCGATTCAGGTCAAGTGGGTCTTTCGCAAGAAAGTGAAGCCGGATGGCTCACTGGAACGCTACAAGGCCCGCTTGGTCGTCAAGGGGTTCTCTCAGATTGAGGGAGTTGATTACACTGACACCTTTGCCCCTGTTGGCCGCATGACCTCAGCTCGAGCTCTGTTTGGTGTAGTGGCTCAGCATGACTGGGAACTACACCAGATGGATGTGAACAACGTGTTCCTCCATGGCTCTTTGGATGAGGAGATCTACGTGGCTCAGCCACCAGGCTTTGAGGATGGTGACAAGGTCTGGCGCTTGCGCAAGTCCTTGTACGGCCTCAAGCAGTCTCCACGGTGTTGGAACCGGGAGATCACTGGCACCTTGACTCGCGCAGGATACGTACAGAGCGAGGCAGACCCCTCACTCTTCATCCTACCGACACCCGAGCGGTTNGCGTCTCCGTCCCTGGAGGCCGTGAAGGAGGCCAAGGCTGTCCTGCAGACCGCCTACAGGATGAAGGACCTCGGTCCTGCATCGGTGTTTCTTGGTATGGAGATCGTGCGAGATCGCAGACATCGGACACTGTTGCTGCATCAGGCCCGATACGCACGAGTCGTGGGGGAGCGCTTTAGCGATCTCCTTGGTGCAGTGCCCACTGCTTCCACACCCCTCACACCTGATGGGCAGGATGCCCTGAAGGTGGATGACCCTACACAGCTGGGGGAGACAGTGGACGTGACCTTGTACCTCCGTCTTATCGGATCTCTGATGTACCTGGCCACTACCACGCGTCTCGACATCGCGTTCGCCGTCAACCTCCTTGCTCAGTTCTTGCAGGCTCCACGTACGAGAGCTCTTCACGCGGCTGTGCGAGTGGTACGGTACGTGGTCTCCACGCCGTATCTCGGACTCTGCTTTCGTCGGCAGTGTTCGGTGGTCCTTGACGGCTACACTGACAGTGACTGGGCTTGGAGCCCTGACGGGCGCAGTCGCACTGGCTACGTGTTTCTGCTCGGTGGTACCGCTTTGTCTTGGCGAAGCGGGAAGCAGGGCTGCATCGCACGTAGCTCGTCGGAGGCAGAGTATGTGGCTTTGGGGGCAGGGGCTGCTGAGGCAGTTTGGCTGCAGCGCTTGTTTCTTGAGCTTGGGCAGCCAGTACCCGCCATTGTGCTGCGTTGCGACAACCAGAGTGCTCTCGCCATTGCGGAGAACTCTGGTTTCTTTCATGCTCGCACAAAGCACATTGCAGTTGAGCATCACTTCGTTCGTGATCTGGTGGAGCGACGCGTGATCTCCATCATGTGGGTTGGCACTGACTTGCAGCGTGCTGATTTCTTGACGAAGCCACTTGCCCGCGGAAAGTTCTTGATGGCCATTTGTTCTGTTGGGCTTCGCCCCGTGCGTGACAGTGGTTGAGTGTGGGATGTACGTTTGTGTCTCGTCTGTCTGTGTCACCCACTATGTGGTTGTACCAGTGCTGCACGCGTATGGACATACGTACCATCGGGTCATGGGGGAGTGTTGTGCTTTGTGCCGTTCCTGTAGAGTTTACTGTGACCACTCGACCGTGTCCATACTCGTGCAGATCCCTGAGGCAGGCGGCATGTGCATGCGAGCTCTTGGTCGAGACCTAGGCCGTGGTACCGCGAGTGTCGCGAGGAGACCATCTTGTCCTCTGACATGTGTATGATGTGCATGACACTGGTTTGTATGCGTGTGCATCACTCCTCTCATGGTTGAGTCCCAGACACTTAGTGGGGTGTGCCAGTGTCCAGGGAGACCCTAGATGGATAGCAGGTATGTGTGTGTGTGTGTGTGTGTGTGTGTGTGTGTGTGTGTGTGTGTGTGTGTGTGAGTTCACTCATGCATGTTATGGCTTGCCATACATTGTTGTTCCATGCCTTCGTTCATTTGTTCTGGAGTGGACGGCTATGTCAGCCAGGGGGAGTGTTGGTTTGTGTAGCTTCCACCCGTCACGACCGACACCGCCAGTTTACCGATATACCCACGTTTGGGGTATATGGCAGAGGAGGGCGTGACGAAACGACGGGCCTCCGGACTGCACTGAGACTTCTCGAGTACCTACGACAGCGCCGGCGAGACGCCGTCGATGCGTTCCGGTAGCCCTGTGGGCTTGTCGGGAGCTAGGAGAGTTTTCTCGGTGAGTTAAGACCCGCGCACCCGGTGGACTGTACCGGTGCGACAAGGAGACCCGGTGGCTGTACTAGCGCTTCCGATTTTCGGAAAGCCGCGTGTGATGTCTTGACGTTGATTCTGAGATTTTCTGGCACTGCTCCTATTTCCTCTGTGGTCGAGACCCGGGCACTCGGAGAGCTGTTCCGGTGCCTCGAGGAGACCACCGTTATTGTTATCGTGGTGTACGCAGTGTGTTCTACTCGCTGACTTGTTTGGGCTCAGCGGCGATGACGGGGCCCGTTGCGGCTAACTGTCGACGCCCCTACTTAAGCCCGCTAGGGGCTCATTTGTACTCTCCTTGTTCTTTTATCTTCAACGTTCCAGACTTAGCCAAAATCTTGCCGTCTTGCATCGCACTCACACCTAGAGCTCATATTTGTTTTTGCATGGGCCTGCATGCCCTAAGATATTTCCAATTGCAGCCCCAACCAACTGTTCTCGACTGGTTTCTAGCTTGTGCTGCTCTCGCATCTCTGCCACAACATTGCTGACATGGAATTGACGTGATTGCAATGCATGCTGCAGAAGCGCACAAGGGACACCATACTGATGTGAATGAAGGGTACAAGGTGCACCATAGCCATGCGAATGAATGTCACAAGGTACACCACAATAATGTGAATGAAGCTCACCAGGTACACCATAGCGATGTGAATGAAACTCACAAGACATACCATAGCAATGGTGTTGTCTGTCAGCTTGCACTTTCACGACGGAACCAACTTTCACGACGGAACCAACTTTCACGACGGAACCAACTTTCACGACGGAACCATCTTTCACAACGGAAACAACTTTCACGATGGAACCAACTTCCACGAAGGAAGATGTCCTCGGAGTGTTGCAGATTCACAGAGATCACTCGGACCTCCTGTCGTCCATGGTCAGAAAGATTACGCACACAAAAGGAATAGCCTAGGCAGCAGGTTGGGGCAGCAGCGTTGTTGATGCAGCGTGCGGGCTTCCACGCTCGTTGCTTAAGTCAGCTGCCCCCTCAGTCTGCTGCTCTAGAGTCTAAGTCTGGAAGCTCTGGGTTTGTTACTCAGAAACGCGCGCGCCAGTGTTAGCGCCAGAAAGCAGCTGAAAACTGTAAGTGACTGAATAGGAATGAAACAATGAACAACAATGGGAGACCCCTCCAAGTTCTAGGCCCCCCCCAGCTCTGTAGAGCTTGTTACTCAGTTCAACAGCCAATCAGAAAATAGCTCAGTTCAGGCTGGCAGGTTTTCTCGGTGAGGCCTGCCAGACAGCCGACAGCCCAAAACCCGGGCGTCGTCCGTTTTGCCTGAAAACTGGACCATACCATAATACCGCCGCTGCGAACGCAGCCGTGCGGTCAGAATCTGCTAGAAAAATAGTAGCGAGGAGTTATGGCAGCCTAAACCCAGATAATGCCCACAACGGTTTATGCTGCCACACAGGGCCATGCAACATGCAACTGGGACCCTAGGCAGTGCATGACGATGCAGACGCAATGGAATGCGCTGGAACGCATGCAAGCAGCAAATGCGGTGTCAATGACCGCCGGCAGCACGACCGCCGAGGAGGCCTGCCGATGGAGCTGAGCGCGTCGCCTGAGAGAGGAGGCTCCAGCGAACTGCGAGAAGTCCTCAGCGTGCGTCGGCTCCACCGGACGACACTCCATCAGCGTCGAGTCTCGCCGTCAGTCATCTGCACGCCGATGTACACAAGCCGGGAGGACACAACAGAGCACAATGAGAGATGTGCAAAAACCAACA
>SZWC01017854.1:9962-33203 GCA_023375785.1 Penium margaritaceum | reverse complement strand
AGCGAAGCTAGAGATGGTCCACACTCACATGTGTGGACCATTCAAGAGCTCTATCGAGGATGCTCGCTACTTTGTGATCTTCATCGACGATCACAGCCGTGAGCTCTACCTCTACATCATCAAGAGGAAGAGTGATGTCCTGACTTGTATGCAGGAGTTTGTGGCGGCAGTGGAGCGGCAAAAAGGCTTGAAGGTGAAGGAGTTCCGGAGTGACAACGGCGGCGAGCACGAGGGCTGTTCAGCATGGATGAAGAGCAAGGGGATCGTGTGGCAGAAAACTACGCCACACTCTCCGCAGCAGAACCTCATCACCAAGAGTGCGAATCGCACCATCCTCAACATGGTCCAGTCCATGTTGAGCGATGCCAGCCTCGCGTAGTGGTACTGAGGCGAGGCGGCACGGACAGCGATGTACATGATGAACCTGACGCCGACAAAGCCGCTAAAAGACGTGGAGTCCAAGGTGTGGAAGACGCCACAAGAAGTGTGGAGCAGGAGGAAGCCAACTGTGGCACACCTCTGCATGTTTGGTTGCATTGCACATGCTGTTGTGCAGGCACGGGAGGGGCGGAGCAAGCTGGACCCGCGGACTTGCCGATGCATCTTTGTTGGGTACGAGAGCGGGAGCAAGGCGTACCGGCTCTTCGACCCGCGGAGGCAGCAGATCGTGAAGAGTCACGACATCACGTTCGACGAAGACAGCCGTTGGATGGACAAGGACGCGGGTCTCTCCAAGCGGGGGGAGTGGCTGCTACTCCTTGAAGGGGAGACGCCGGAGGACGCAAAAGAGGGTGACGTCCGAGCGGCTCCAACCGACAATAACCATCCGGGGGATGGGGGAGCGGCTGATTTGTATTCAGTGGAGTCGGACAATGAGTCCGAAACGCCGGCAGCGGTGGATCTGAATGAGGAGGCGGGGAGTGAGCCCACATCTTCACGCTCCCCAAGAGAGGAGGAGTAGGCCAGCGGTGCAAGTGGCACCGTGAGAGGGCAGCAGCAGCAGCAGTAGCGGCAGCAACAGCAGCAGCCTCAATAGCAGCAGCCCCGGAGAAGCGGACGCGCAAGAAGGACGAAAAAACGGTACGATGCCGCGTAGGGCACCTGGACTGGGTTTGCTCGAGCGTTCTTTGCGCACGAGGAGCCCGAGACCGTCAAGGAGGCGTGGCAGCAGAAGGATGGGCTGAGTGGGAGGGAGCCATAAAATTTGAGCTCGCCTCCCACGAAGAGAACGGCACTTGGCAGCTGATTGACAAACCGGAGGGCGCAAAAATCATCGGCTCTAAGTGGATTTTCAAGATGAAGCTCACCAAGGAGGGGAAGGTAGAGCGGTACAAGGCGCGGCTGGTCGTAAAGGGGTACGTCCAATGAAAGGGTGAACACTACAAAGAAACCTTCACACCAGTGGCGAAGTTCGCCTCCATCCGTTCCATCCTCTTGGTTGCGGCGGCGCGCGACTACGAAATGGACGTGAAAACCNCACGAGGAGCCCGAGACCGTCAAGGAGGCGTGGCAGCAGAAGGATGGGCTGAGTGGGAGGGAGCCATAAAATTTGAGCTCGCCTCCCACGAAGAGAACGGCACTTGGCAGCTGATTGACAAACCGGAGGGCGCAAAAATCATCGGCTCTAAGTGGATTTTCAAGATGAAGCTCACCAAGGAGGGGAAGGTAGAGCGGTACAAGGCGCGGCTGGTCGTAAAGGGGTACGTCCAATGAAAGGGTGAACACTACAAAGAAACCTTCACACCAGTGGCGAAGTTCGCCTCCATCCGTTCCATCCTCTTGGTTGCGGCGGCGCGCGACTACGAAATGGACGTGAAAACCAGGTTTCTCAACGGCGACCTGGACAAGGAGGTCCTCATGGAGGTGCCGGAGGGGGTGGACGCACTGCCGGGGAAGGTGTGCCGGCTTCGGAAGGCTATCTACGGACTGAAGCAAGCGCCACCCATGTGGTACCTGACAATGGACGGCTTCATGGCCGAGCTTGGCTTCAAGCGCTGCGAAGCGGATCAAAGCGTGTACGTGCAAAAGCAGCCGGGTTTGCACCAGATCGTGGTCCTCTACGTGGATGACCTCATCCTCGTGTCATCGGACATGGAGGAGTTGGTGAACCTGAAGCGGCAGCTGGGCGGTCGGTTCAAAATGATCGACATGGGCGAGCTCGAGTATTACCTCAGCGTCACCATCAAGAGGGACCGCAAGGCACGCACGCTAGAGATGGGGCAGGTAAAGTACGTGCAAGAGGTGCTCTGCCGCTATAACATGGAGGAGTGCAACCCCATTGGTACACCCATGACCAGCACATGTGAGCTAAGCTCAAGCATGGGGCCAAGTACGGATGAGGAGAAGGAGGACATGGCAGGTGTGCCATACCAGTCCGTAGTGGGGAGCATCATGTACGCCATGGTGGCGACGCGGCCTGATCTGGCCTTCACGCATGGCCAAGTGAGCCGCTATATTGCTGACCCCGGGCCGCTGTATTGGCAAGCGGTGAAGCGGATCCTTCGCTATCTCAAGGCGACAAAACAGTTGCGGCTCGTGTTTGGAAGGGGAGCACGTGACACTCCCTCGAGTTGGTCGGCTACTCAGATGCCGACTGGGCTGGTGATGTGGATGACAGAAAATCAACGTCAGGTAACGTGTTTGTGCTTGCTGGTGCAAGAGTTTCATGGGAAAGCAGGAAGCAGGACTGTGTTGCATTGTCCAGCAACAAAGCGGAGTACATTGTACCCGCAAAAGCCGTGAAGGAGGCAGTGTGGCTGCGTCGGCTGTTGAAGGAGGTCGGCATGCCGCAAAGGAAGCCGACGGTGCTCAACGTTGACAACATGAGTGGCATCAGCCTGATGCAGGACCCGGTGCTGCACAGGAGGACCAAGCACATCAAGATCCGGCATCACTACGCGCGTGACTTGGTGGCGAAGGGAGATACGACTATTGTGCATTGTGGCACTAAGCGCATGCTGGCCGACGCCATGACCAAGGCACAGCCCAAGGACAGGCACGCCATAAGCTGCATGGAGCTTGGTCTGTGCAGTGAGGTTTAAAAACACTACAGGTTCCAAGGACAGGGCATCAAGGCTACGGTGCAATGGGGAGATTGTTGACATGGTATGCTCCTTGCCATGAGTGCCGTTGATCGTACTCCCTAGTTAGACCAAGGAGGAGTAGTCAAACACCTAATCTGACTTTAGATTTAGATTCCTTGGATTTTTCCATGCAGGATCGAGCTTTGAATCGCTCGATTTGAGTGAGTATTCAGAAAGTTAGCCTAGCCAGGAAATCGGGTATTGGGCGCGTTGAATCTGGTACACGCCATAGGTGGCGGGATAATCCACCGCCAGTGATCCTAGTTCGTCTCCAATGGGCTCCAAAAGCACATGGGCCATGAAGGAATGAATGTGGATGGTCCTCTGGACCAAGGCGAGCCCCTTTGCATGTTAAGATGACAGGAAGGGCGCTTCGACAGGCCACCGTCGAAGCGCCTTCCGTCACTCCCGTTCGTCGGCATGGTGGGCGGCTCGGCTCCACCAAGGGTTACTTCGACGGCCGTAGCAAGGGCTCTTCTGCTCCGATTTGGACGTGCTTGGATGCGTTGGAAATATTAGATCACAGGCTATAAGAATATGATGTAAACTGACTATGCTAAGTAACAAAAACATGTTTCGATTCAGGTCTACTGAATGCGACGAGTTCTGCCCACTCACATCCGTGATCCTTGCGCTCCACACTCTTCACCATTGGTGTCCATTGGCTGCCCCAAACACTGGTAGCGTGCTTCAAAGAGATCTAGGCATCCTTGAGGGTGCCTCCACACCCACTAGAGCCAACAGTGTCTAGTCGACAGCCCGTGGCATCATTTCGGAGAGTCTGTTGAGAGGTTCGAAGTACACTTAATGATAGAAATCCATTGGACTTCATTCAGCCGATAGTGAGTTCATTCCTTCTATTTTTCCAATATCACATAATAGGGATTCATAAATAAATAACCAGAAACATAGGTGTGTGAGTTCACATATCTGCTGTACCCACACAAAGAGATCGAACATCATCGGGGCGATGGACAATTCCGCCGAACCAGAATGCGACCACCTGAATAGGTCACTGCTGCTTTAGCATGCACCGAGGTTTTTTAGCCATATCTGAATGAGACCTTCTTTTGAAACAGATGACATCGCAATATCGGCCAATAATATGTTGTAACCACAGCGCGCCCTCATGTGTCAGCCAAACTGTGAAGGCAAACATCTCGAGGGTTGATTACTGAAGGTATGATTTCACTGTGTCCTTGACGTTCCCGAAGTCAATATCAGCATTCCTATTTGAGGAATGACAACATTCTTATTTGAGCAATTTCTATGTCAAACAGTTTTCCAATACAATGTACTTTCCCTTAACCGGTATCTGCTGACAAGTGCTTCTTGGAAGCTTCCAAACAATTTGGATGGTAGTCAAAACAGACTTGGGAAGTTTCGGGAAAAGACTGTCAATATCAACTGGTTCCTTCTAAGAAAAATCCTTTGTGTGTGTAAGGGAAGCATACACTTTTCTTCTAGTGCAAGGATTGTCGGTGATTGGTTATAAATGCATCTGTCACGTGGGAATCGTCCACATACACGTCAATGTGCTCGTCGAGCACTTTTCCGACTTCTGCACGCTTCTTGGTGTTGCCAAGGTTGGCACCGGTCGCCTTCGGTGGTACGATTACCTTTGGTTTGGCAACCATGCTTGCGGTGACACCTCCCAAGACTTGGAGTCTGGCGAGGGCATGTGGGGAGGCCGTCACCACCTTGCCCTTGTTGGTCTTGGACGATCCGGCAGTTGCTATTCCATCACCCATGCAAACTGCATGCAAAGACCGTTGTGAGGGTCTTCCGACGACCTCGAGGAGATATCCTCCCGAAGTTACCTTGCTCTCATAATTGGTGAGGCAATTATGCAATCTATTTTGATCTTTCTAGGCCGCCACAGTCGGTAGATTCACGTGGTAGAAAAAAAAAACTGAATTTATACGTCGTCACGTTCGGCACAATCACGTGGATTATAGGCAAAACCCTAAGCCGTGACTCATGACACTAGGCAAGCTAAAACAAAGAACCTAGAAAAACAATACAAGGATAAGATCAAGAAGCTACAAGAATATGAGCATCGCTAGAAAAGGCGAGGAGGAGGGGGTCAAGTCTAACAAAGTTTGGGGTGTAAACTCTTGTTTGCACCTCAATTTCCTCCATNCTTCTTTGCACTCCACGGTCATGTGGCGGCCTAAGAAAATCCTCAAAGTGGCACCTTCCTCTTTTTTCTTTCTCTTTGAGGCTATGAGAGTCCCTGGTGTTGGGCAAGGGTACTTCCTCATTCTTTGGGTGGAAAGGATGATAGGGAGTCTTGAGAAGAGGAAAAACGTTGGTGATTTGGGGGTGGACATTCCCCACCTCGTCAAGGAAAAATCCACCTAGCCCCTTGGCAAATAGGAGAAGCTTAGATGAGCTGGGGGTTTAAAATTAATCTCTTCAAGAGCTTTCAAACGTATTTTACGATGCTACAAACGGTTAAATTTTTAGCCCATATCCCTCTATGGCGTTTCTACTACAACTGTAGCTGCTCGCAATGTTCCATATCCCTTGTAGCCGTTGGAACCATTGCACACTTGGATGCGAGGATCATCTTACTTTGGAGAAGACTATAACGTGTCGAGTCCCGAGCTTGTGTACTTAGATCGTTGTCGTAGTTCATAGAATGGTGTCCTGAGCTCGCTCAAGGGGATTTCCCCTTCACGTCACTCTTGGGGACAATCGTCATCAACGACCCGTGTAGGGAGACTCGAATGTTTCGAGTCTCCGGAGACCCATTTCCATTTTTACCTCATCCCCTCATTCTGGGTCCGAAATGAGGGATCTGTTACATCAAACGCGTGAGTGCACATGATTTCTTCTGGTTTCAAAACTCGTAGTTTGACCTAAACGGATTCAAGTTTTGTTTTTGACGCGTCGGCACGAAATCGTTGCGTGCGAGGCACNTATGAGAGTCCCTGGTGTTGGGCAAGGGTACTTCCTCATTCTTTGGGTGGAAAGGATGATAGGGAGTCTTGAGAAGAGGAAAAACGTTGGTGATTTGGGGGTGGACATTCCCCACCTCGTCAAGGAAAAATCCACCTAGCCCCTTGGCAAATAGGAGAAGCTTAGATGAGCTGGGGGTTTAAAATTAATCTCTTCAAGAGCTTTCAAACGTATTTTACGACGCTAAAATCGGTTAAATTTTTAGCCCATATCCCTCTATGGCGTTTCTACTACAACTGTAGCTGCTCGCAATGTTCCATATCCCTTGTAGCCGTTGGAACCATTGCACACTTGGATGCGAGGATCATCTTACTTTGGAAAAGACTATAACGTGTCGAGTCTCGAGCTCGTGTACTTAGATCGTTGTCGTAGTTCATAGAATGGTGTCCTGAGCTCGCTCAAGGGGATTTCCCCTTCACGTCACTCTTGGGGACAATCGTCATCAACGACCCGTGTAGGGAGACTCGAATGTTTCGAGTCTCCGGAGACCCATTTCCATTTTCACCTCATCCCCTCATTCTGGGTCCGAAATGAGGGATCTGTTACATCAAACGCGTGAGTGCACATGATTTCTTCTGGTTTCAAAACTCGTAGTTTGACCTAAACGGATTCAAGTTTTGTTTTTGACGCGTCGGCACGAAATCGTTGCGTGCGAGGCACAATCAACAATTTTGCGCTGACATCTCTCGTGCATTCCTTGCTTACGCTCTCGCTCTATCCCTTGTGCTCTTGTGAGCGAGGAGGGCAAGTGAGGGCAAGGGCACAAGGTCATAGGCATCGGCCCTAAAGACCTTGTGGCCTCCTGGCCACCGATTGAGCCACTAGCTTGATCGGCGGCAGGTGGCTCGCTTGTGGGTGGCCGGCCGGTCACTTGACCAGCCCCCTGGCCTCTGGCGCGTAGCCGACGGGTGGCTGGCCACCGACCAACCATTGCAATAGCGAGGGGTGGCTCGCAGCCACCAGCTCTCCATCGCGAGGTGGGAGGGCTGAACCGGCCCTCTCGATACATGTTGAGGATTGAGGTAAACATGTAGTTCCTTACCAAAGATTCCTTCATGAATGCAGTGTCTTTGCAATATGATTTTGTCACTTCTCATGAGAGTTGCGTTTTGAACCTAGTAAACCGGACGATTTCGACATTGTGAATAAAGATAGAACTTTAAGCGGTTCATGNCATTCACAAACTCCTTGTCTGAGGGGTTTGTTAATGTTCGAGGGGGTGGGGGGGTTACATTTGGTTTCCATGCGGGGTCTGAAACTCCCCATGCGTAAAGGGAACCTACTTGGCCCCTCTACCGCGGGGCCTAGCATGAGCCCGTGCAAAACAAAGACCTTCAAACCCTGAATGTAATTTGGGGTGTGATTTGATTAGGGTTTGCGTGTTAAAACTAGAAGGGTTGCGCGTTAGGGAAAAAAGAATGAGATTTTTTGCTCGATTTAAAAAACATTCATAATGGCTCGATTGTAATTCAGCGATGACCTGTTTGTCTTTATTCATTTGGACATGCAAACCCCCTGGTTTGATTTAGGATTTTCTATGTTTTTTTGGGCGGAGCCTGTGCAAAACATTGCTCGATCTCGATTATCGCATGTGAGAAAGAAGTTCGAGGGGGTGGCTATGCCCCACCTTGCTTTGCTTGATCAGGGGCACTTGCCGCTGACCGAGATTGGTGAAGCGAGTGGACAGGGCAGTTATGTTCTTTAAGTCATTGGGTAGGGTGTCAATGCAATTTTTTGCTGGGTAGGGCATCACCAACGCCCTCCTGGATCGGGCAGACGGGTTATTAAAACATGGGTACGTGGAGAGGTTACCTGCAAAAATTGATTGTGTGTATGCACCACTCGGCGATCGGAAGAACAACACTTCCCTACCCAATGGCATCAAAATGTTTAAACTAAAGAGGCAAACGATAAGAAAGTGTAGCATGTGGACGCTACATGCGATGCATTGTTTATATGGTGACGTTGACAGTTTTGTTGTACATTCACAAACCCCTCAAAAGAGGGGTTTGTGAATTTTTTTGTTGGGGGTGTGTGTGTGGTTTACATGGGGGGTCTAATGTTATGTACCAGTTGTACACGTATCCCTAATCTTTTCTATTGGGCATTTCTGTTATTACATAAACAGCCCATCGCATATCGCGACCGCGATGTTCACTCTGACAGTCAAGGACAAACTGGCCAACTGCCCTCACCCTAAGTAGATCTCCTCGAACCTTCCGACATCTTTGGCCACTCTCGCAAATGTATGACAGTTTTATCATGACCTTTTGGTCGACTTCTTGACATACCGAGCAGAATTCGGATTTATGAAGACGCATCACGCATCTTTACCGTTGATTATCAAAGACTCCTGACTTCTTCGCGGACCTTCTCAAATACGACCACTGATGCCGTAACTCCGCACGCGTCGCTCAACAATCGACGCAACAACCTTGACTTTGCCTCGTTTGTAACTCGACATTTCTATATATGTATATGTTGAATCACTTTGACACTCATCATCAAAGTACACTTACCGCTAGTTACAAATTTCTCAAGTGTCCCAAATCGTGTTTTGCCTCACAACTTCTACCTGTTCACCATCTACGCTCCGTTTGGCAGAACACTTGGTATCAGAGCACAACAGTACTGGAGAGGCATCCGACTACTTTACCCATCTGTAGGACAAACTTGCACAAGTTGTCGGTGCATCTCGCAAGTCAAGACTTTGCAGACTTCGGGACTACGTGTAGAGGCAAGCAAACGCAACCAACGACCAGCAGCGGGCCTTTGGCAAAGACTTTGGTGATGGAGGAGCAGAACGTGCCGATGCACACAAAACCTGAAGCGACAGTGAATGCTGGTGTGGCAGGCTATAAGACAGCTAGATCAACCCCTATGGCTTCAATGACCAATACGGTAGCAAACTCGACGGCGATAAACCAACCACCCCTACCAACAGCTTCGACAACGACAACAGGGAGGACAGGTGGCACTAGATGTCAAGAGCGGATCAACAAGAAACTGATGAATGGAATCTTTGCGTAGTAATAGTAGCTATGAGCAACAGAAGCAGTATCCTCCAGCACTAGCAGTAGTTGCAACCGGCAGCAACAATAGCAACAACGGCTACGGAAGTAGCGTGCTATTGTAGCGACAACGATCAGCGACAACAAACGAAGGAAAAAAAGCAAAGAAAACATCCCAGAATCCCCGCACACACCACAATCGAGGGCTGGGGATATTACTCCCATCCTNGGTAGGGTGTCAATGCAATTTTTTGCTGGGTAGGGCATCACCAACGCCCTCCTGGATCGGGCAGACGGGTTATTAAAACATGGGTACGTGGAGAGGTTACCTGCAAAAATTGATTGTGTGTATGCACCACTCGGCGATCGGAAGAACAACACTTCCCTACCCAATGGCATCAAAATGTTTAAACTAAAGAGGCAAACGATAAGAAAGTGTAGCATGTGGATGCTACATGCGATGCATTGCTTATATGGTGACGTTGACAGTTTTGTTGTACATTCACAAACCCCTCAAAAGAGGGGTTTGTGAATTTTTTTGTTGGGGGTGTGTGTGTGGTTTACATGGGGGTTCTAATGTTATGTACCAGTTGTACACGTATCCCTAATCTTTTTTATTGGGCATTTCTGTTATTACATAAACAGCCCATCGCATATCGCGACCGCGATGTTCACTCTGACAGTCAAGGACAAACTGGCCAACTGCCCTCACCCTAAGTAGATCTCCTCGAACCTTCCGACATCTTTGGCCCCTCTCGCAAATGTATGACAGTTTTATCATGACCTTTTGGTCGACTTCTTGACATACCGAGCAGAATTCGGAATTATGAAGATGCATCACGCATCTTTACCGTTGATTATCAAAGACTCCTGACTTCTTCGCGGACCTTCTCAAATACGACCACTGATGCCGTAACTCCGCACGCGTCGCTCAACAATCGACGCAACAACCTTGACTTTGCCTCGTTTGTAACTCGACATTTGTATATATGTATATGTTGAATCACTTTGACACTCATCATCAAAGTACACTTACCGCTAGTTACAAATTTCTCAAGTGTCCCAAATCGTGTTTTGCCTCACAACTTCTACCTGTTCACCATCTACGCTCCGTTTGGCAGAACACTTGGTATCAGAGCACAACAGTACTGGAGAGGCATCCGACTACTTTACCCATCTGTAGGACAAACTTGCACAAGTTGTCGGTGCATCTCGCAAGTCAAGACTTTGCAGACTTCGGGACTACGTGTAGAGGCAAGCAAACGCAACCAACGACCAGCAGCGGGCCTTTGGCAAAGACTTTGGTGATGGAGGCGCAGAACGTGCCGATGCACACAAATCCTGAAGCGACAGTGAATGCTGGTGTGGCAGGCTATAAGACAGCTAGATCAACCCCTATGGCTTCAACGACCAATCCGGTAGCAAAATCGACGGCGATAAACCAACCACCCCTACCAACAGCTTCGACAACGACAACAGGGAGGACAGGTGGCACTAGATGTCAAGAGCGGATCAACAAGAAACTGATGAATGGAATCTTTGCGTAGTAATAGTAGCTATGAGCAACAGAAGCAGTATCCTCCAGCACTAGTAGTAGTAGCAACCGGCAGCAACAATAGCAACAACGGCTACGGAAGTAGCGTGCTATTGTAGCGACAACGATCAGCGACAACAAACGAAGGAAAAAAAGCAAAGAAAACATCCCAGAATCCCCGCACACACCACAATCGAGGGCTGGGGATATTACTCCCATCCTCATTACTACTGCTACAGGAGCAGCACCTGCCATAGCAACAACATTGTGTAGTAGTGTTGCTGGAGTACAGCAGCCACAACATTTAGTGTCACAGTCGTAACATATTTAGCAGCACCAATAGTACGTAACAGCACCAGCTGCACGTAGCAGCGTGACGACGGCGGAGGAAGCAGCTGTAGCACCAGCCCACGGCAAAGCTACAGCATCAATAGCAGTGGAAACAACAAGAGCAGTTGCAGGGACTTTAGCCGCGATTGTTGACATCATTGCTGAAGTCACTGTTGACGTCACCAGCACTAGTAGTAGCAACAGCTGCAGCAGCATAGTAGTTATAGTTGCAATGGCTGTAGGAGCAATGCGATACCCACTGCTAACCTGAACCACCTTCAGCCAACGTCACTACTAACGTCCGTGTTGATGTCATGCGCACTCCAGACATCACTATTGACATCACTACTGACGTTATTGCTCACGACACCAACAAGTTCAACACAAAAAAAAAAACCAGAGGGAAGCATGACTAAAGGTGAGGATTGTTCCTCCCTTGCGGGAGGACCCATTGGTCCCCCCTTTCTACAGCAGTTGTAGTAGCTACAACTGCAACAACACTAGCTGTTGTCGCCGCTTCCCCAGCAACAACAGCAGTAGTAGCTATACCAACCCCTGCAGCTACAACAGGAGAAACAACAGTAGTAGCAGCAGTAGAAGAAGCAACCGCTGTTGCAACCACTACATTGGCAGCAGTAGTAGTAGCAGCAACACCTGTAGCATCTGCAACAACAACACCAGTAGTAGTCACAACAACAGTAGTAACTACTGCAACTGTAACAGCAACAGCAGCAGCAGCTGCCGCGGCAGCACCAACATCTTGTAGCATGTGTCGCCAACCTTGTTGGCTCGATGGATCTGCTAGACGCCATATACTAGCAGCTCGTAACGTTTACATAGTAGCTAGCGGCATTGCAGCCGCTGATACAACTACGGCTGCAATAGCTATTACACCAACAACAACAGCGGCAGCAGAATCAGTAGTCTTTGTCCTTNGCGTGCTATTGTAGCGACAACGATCAGCGACAACAAACGAAGGAAAAAAAGCAAAGAAAACATCCCAGAATCCCCGCACACACCACAATCGAGGGCTGGGGATATTACTCCCATCCTCATTACTACTGCTACAGGAGCAGCACCTGCCATAGCAACAACATTGTGTAGTAGTGTTGCTGGAGTACAGCAGCCACAACATTTAGTGTCACAGTCGTAACATCTTTAGCAGCACCAATAGTACGTAACAGCACCAGCTGCACGTAGCAGCGTGACGACGGCGGAGGAAGCAGCTGTAGCACCAGCCCACGGCAAAGCTACAGCATCAATAGCAGTGGAAACAACAAGAGCAGTTGCAGGGACTTTAGCCGCAATTGTTGACATCATTGCTGAAGTCACTGTTGACGTCACCAGCACTAGTAGTAGCAACAGCTGCAGCAGCATAGTAGTTATAGTTGCAATGGCTGTAGGAGCAATGCGATACCCACTGCTAACCTGAACCACCTTCAGCCAACGTCACTACTAACGTCCGTGTTGATGTCATGCGCACTCCAGACGTCACTATTGACATCACTACTGACGTTATTGCTCACGACACCAACAAGTTCAACACAAAAAAAAAACCAGAGGGAAGTATGACTAAAGGTGAGGATTGTTCCTCCCTTGCGGGAGGACCCATTGGTCCCCCCTTTCTACAGCAGTTGTAGTAGCTACAACTGCAACAACACTAGCTGTTGTCGCCGCTTCCCCAGCAACAACAGCAGTAGTAGCTATACCAACCCCTGCAGCTACAACAGGAGCAACAACAGTAGTAGCAGCAGTAGAAGAAGCAACCGCTGCTGCAACCACTACATTGGCAGCAGTAGTAGTAGCAGCAGCACCTGTAGCATCTACAAAAACAACACCAGTAGTAGTCACAACAACAGTAGTAACTACTGCAACTGTAACAGCAACAGCAGCAGCAGCTGCCGCGGCAGCACCAACATCTTGTAGGATGTGTCGTCGACCTTGTTGGCTCGATGGATCTGCTAGACGCCATATACTAGCAGCTCGTAACGTTTACATAGTAGCTAGCGGCATTGCAGCCGCTGATACAACTACGGCTGCAATAGCTATTACACCAACAACAACAGCGGCAGCAGAATCAGTAGTCTTTGTCCTTCCTTCCACCCGGGCATGCTAGTCCCACTGTTTCCTCTGCTACACAGTGTTTGGCGTAGCAACATACCTAGCGCCAACGGTAGACTGTGTCTTCAGTCTTAGGCCACGCTCTGGGTGCTGGCCGCAGGCCAAAGGACTTTGAAACCCCGTCCCCGCTGCTCGAGGCTGGTGAGTACTTCAGGAGCTCGGAACTCAGCTTCCGTATTTGGGCACAGGGTGAGGGCCTATGGCCATACTACGTCCTGCCCTACGACTCCACCCAAGACGACAAGGGGTGTGATGCTTGTCGCGCTATACGTGCCCTTGTCCCAAGAGTTATGGTTAATCAACCCATTTTTATACACTCAATAACCTATGTTAACCGGTGTTCATGGACTTGTTACACCACTATTTTCTTAGTGAAAAAATTCAGTTTTAATTCCATCAATGATTCAAATGTTTTTTGTAAAGTAAATGCAAACCCATTATATTTATTGCAAAATGTACTTAGTTGTTTTACATTGGGCCTATTTCTCTATTTGAACGTCCTTGGGGTCATATCTGTCATACGTAATATTGTTTCGAAAGATAGCTAATGACACAGATGAATAACTGCAAGGCATTGGAACAGGAATTGACTTTGCGAGGGCCGTCATCGTTATTCGCTCGATGTCTCCCCCCACCCCCCAGTACGAGTTTATCGGAGAAATGCATGGGGAGTGTATCATGAAGATTCGGAAATGTGTACTTGTGTATTTCATGATCAACTCCACCCCCCCCTCGAAATCATCGCCAGTGTATTGGGGGGTTGTATCGTGTAGTGTATCGTACGTAGACATATAACTGTACACAAGAGTACAAATAAACTAATGTATCAGAACCACCCCCCTGCATATACACTACAAGATACACCCTCACAATACATTCTCGACTTGGGAGGGGGGTGGGTTTGCTCGACGACCCCTNACCTTGTTGGCTCGATGGATCTGCTAGACGCCATATACTAGCAGCTCGTAACGTTTACATAGTAGCTAGCGGCATTGCAGCCGCTGATACAACTACGGCTGCAATAGCTATTACACCAACAACAACAGCGGCAGCAGAATCAGTAGTCTTTGTCCTTCCTTCCACCCGGGCATGCTAGTCCCACTGTTTCCTCTGCTACACAGTGTTTGGCGTAGCAACATACCTAGCGCCAACGGTAGACTGTGTCTTCAGTCTTAGGCCACGCTCTGGGTGCTGGCCGCAGGCCAAAGGACTTTGAAACCCCGTCCCCGCTGCTCGAGGCTGGTGAGTACTTCAGGAGCTCGGAGCTCAGCTTCCGTATTTGGGCGCAGGGTGAGGGCCTATGGCCATACTACGTCCTGCCCTATGACTCCACCCAAGAAGACAAGGGGTGTGATGCTTGTCGCGCTATACGTGCCCTTGTCCCCAGAGTTATGGTTAATCAACCCATTTTTATACACTCAATAACCTATGTTAACCGGTGTTCATGGACTTGTTACACCACTATTTTCTTAGTGAAAAAATTCAGTTTTAATTCCATCAATGATTCAAATATTTTTTTGTAAAGTAAATGCAAACCCATTATATTTATTGCAAAATGTACTTAGTTGTTTTACATTGGGCCTATTTCTCTATTTGAACGTCCTTGGGGTCATATCTGTCATACGTAATATTGTTTCGAAAGATAGCTAATGACACAGATGAATAACTGCAAGGCATTGGAACAGGAATTGACTTTGCGAGGGCCGTCATCGTTATTCGCTCGATGTCTCCCCCCACCCCCCAGTACGAGTTTATCGGAGAAATGCATGGGGAGTGTATCATGAAGATTCGGAAATGTGTACTTGTGTATTTCATGATCAACTCCACCCCCCCCTCGAAATCATCGCCAGTGTATTGGGGGGTTGTATCGTGTAGTGTATCGTACGTAGACATATAACTGTACANATTGGGGGAGTGTATTGGGCTGTGTATCGTAAGCCCGTTCAGGATTATACGCAAGTGTATGGATACACTAGTGTATTCATTTGACCATAGTTCAGATAAACTTCCCAATACACCGGCCTAATACACTTCGGCTCCATTGTAGGGGAGGGGGGTGGGGGGGGGGACGACTAGCCCCCCCCTCCAAAGTACAAAGTGTATCTACTAAGTGTATCAAAAAGTGTACCAGGTAGACAACCAAAAAGATTCACTTGTGACATCGTCGATCGACGGAATCCGGCGTTTGACAACAGAGGTTGTAATCGCAAATAGAATACTCTATTGGCATCATACAAGCGAACCAACCGATCCCCGATCGGAGGTAAGCCTCTCCCTCCCTCCCCAAACCTCGCAAGTGTATTGGATGACTGTATCGGGGAGTGTATGTCAATCTCGTTAAAGAATACACAATTGTGTATTTGTACACTTGTGTTTTCGTGCGGTCCCCCTTCAGATACACTACTTAATACAACCCCACAATACACTTTGATATCGGAGGGGGGGGGGGAGGTGACGAAGTCTCGTTTCAATATAAAAAACTGAATGTGATGAGTTCATCGGTTTGTATCTCCGGTAGACAACCGCAACATCACACATATGATTTATATGTCACCAGTTTCGGAACTGATCTCAGTCCTTGATCGGACTCATCCGACGGCTTGTGAATGCCTAAAAAGTCTAATTCCTGAATTTTTCTCTCTGAACCTTGCGATTAAACAAACCTTCCTCCGGATGGGAGGTTCCCTCCCCCCCCCCCCCAAAACTCCCATTGTACATTGGGGGAATGTATTAGAGGGTGTATCGTGCAAACAGAAAAAAATGTACACAAGTGCATTGACACATAAGTGTGTTTATTCGGCCAAACGCCAGAGCACTCCCCAGTTCAGCCTTGCTATTCATGTAGACCTCGTGGGGGGAGGGCCGGGGGGGGAGGGGGGGGGGCAAGTGGGAACCGCTCGAACGTTGACAAACTAACGAGGTGACCTTTTGTGCGAGCGTCCACCACGAGTACAGCTTTCCAAGTATCGAGTACAATTCAGCGTTAACGAACTAAATACAAACATAACATGAAGTCTAAAAAAGAACATCATAGGAAGCAACGTGAATACATTTACGTAAGCTTGACTTTACAAAATAGCTGTAGAATATTTGACTTCAGAATGTTTTCAGGTCATGTATTGCTTAAGAAAGTTCAATGAAATTCTTGAGATGATGTACACAAAACTAATTGTGAACATGATTCCATGCAGAAAGTTCTAGGATACATCGTCGATGGTCTAGGTTAGTTTCCTAGAAGGATCCTCACCGTATGTTGCAGCGTTGTACACACTTTCTTGAGTGTGTGGATTTGGGAAGATTGGGCATAGATGTGTCTCCATCGCACCTCCGGCTTCACGTCTTACTTTCGAGCCCTTTATTGGCAACTTCTCAACCGGCGGGCTTCCCGACCCCGCAGCGACGTGGCACATCCTCACGTGCTCTCATCGCCTTTCCAACAAGGAAGAGACCAACCACCTACTTCAAGAGTTCAAGTTCCTCCATATGGGGAAAACCGCAATGGTCACCTCCTACTCGCAGCGGGCGGAGGACATCTTTTGCCGCCTTGGAGACGCTGCACTACCCCCTCTATCCGTGCTCCTCACCATCAAGCACGGTGCAATGGACGTGTTTGCCGACGTCTTCTTCCATTACACCCAGGACGTTCTCGCCGTGATGGCTGCGCAGGGCACCCTCATGCCCTGGGCATACGAGCTCTTTCTCCGCAACAAGGAGGCTTGTCAGGAATCCTGCATCTAGCGCACGAAGGCCCTCGCTTCTCTTGTGGTCGCCTCGGTGGCTGTTGCCGCCCCTGCAGTAGCTACGTCCTCCGGCGCCTCATCATCTGGCAGGAAGAAACGGAAGGGCAAGAAGGGCAAGGGCCCTCAGCAGCAATCGAGCGGATTGTGTAGCGGCAGTTTAGTCTACCATAATTGTGGCCAACTGGACACGTATGGTACATGTGGTCGCTCTCGACAGACGAGGCGCACGTCTTTGCTACCATGCATTTCCAACGTGAGCACTACCCTTCCACCGCTGCCGTGACTATCGCTTATCCTGTTGTGTCCGCGCTGCCTGCCCACTTTCTCCCTCCAACAGCTCAGCCATAGCATCATTCGCAACCGTCGGCACACTCTCTTCCGTCACCTGCACCTCCCTCCTCCTTCCCAGACGTCGGTGCTGTCACGACGCAGTTGGTCTACTCCATAGGGCCCTCCATCCGCGAGCGTCAGTTGGAGAAGTTCATTGTACTCCAACTTGGTCTGCCTTGCCCTCCTCCCAAGCAAAGTGCGAGCTGCATAGTTGCTAGTCACCCTGCCTTGCCATGCATGACAGAGTCTGAGCTGCAATTGTGCCCAATACCTACGTCCGTTTTGTTCTTTGTCGTGCTCTCCCCACCTCCTCCTCTTTGTGGTGATTTCACCTGGCTGGATGACTGGCAGTCCCGATTCACACCCCCGTCCACTGCATCCGAGTCCCTTTCCCACTCCCATGTGACCATTAGCGACCTGGAGACGCCGGTTTAGGACCTTGCCCAGACGTGGATCATCGACTCCGAGGTGGGAGCTGCATCACATGGGTGTGAGCAACGCCGTTCTTCATGGCTCTTTGGAAAGCAAGGAGCTCTTCATGGTGCAGCCTCCAGGCTTCGACGATGGCTCTGACAAGGTCTAGAAGTTGCGGAAGGTACTCCATAGCCTCAAGCAGTCAGCACGTTTCTGGAATCAAGAATTCAATTGTACACTTCTCAGCAGCGGCCTTCTTTGTAGCAGTGCCAACCCCACACTGTTTGTGAGCCGGCGAGGCCCGACCTTTGTTGTTGTCCTAGTCTATGTCGACGACCTGCTCATCGCTTCGCCGGATGCAGTTGTCATCCATCGGGTCAAGGACCTATTGCATGACGCCTACCAGATGAAGGACCTTGGTTCAGCATTGGTCTTTCTAGCCATGGAGCTTGAGCATGATCGCTCCATGGGTCTCCTGCACGTCCATCATGCCACCTACGTCTAGACCTTGTCTGGGCGCTTCGCTGAGGACTTGCCCTTTGTGCCAAAAGCATCCTCACCCATGTTGCCCAATGGTCACACAAAGCTGAAGAGCTCTCATCCAATCTTGGTGGGGGAGCCAGTAAACATGACCACATATCTACGTGTCATTGGGTTACTGATGTTCTTGGTGACAACAACGCGTCCGGACATTGCGTTTGCTGTCAAACTCCTTGCCGAGTTCTCTCAGGAGCCACCTCACCTCCATTTTGAGGCCGTGATCCAAATACCGTGCTATGTTGTCTTGACCCCACGTCGAGGTGTCTTGTTCCGTCGACACCCGTCCGTTGTTGCGGTGGGAAATACCTATAGTGACTAGGCCAGGAGTCCCGACGGTAAGAGTCGTAATGGCTGGATCTTTCTTGTTGGTGGTACGCCTGTATCCTGGCGTAGCGGCGAGCAAGGCTGTATTACACGCAACACTACCTAGGCTGAGTATGTGGCCCTTTGTTCTTACGCATGTTAGAGCATGTGGGTGCATTTCCCGTTGTCCAAGTTACGTCAATGAGTCCCGTCCANCCGTCGACACCCGTCCGTTGTTGCGGTGGGAAATACCTATAGTGACTAGGCCAGCAGTCCCGACGGTAAGAGTCGTAATGGCTGGATCTTTCTTGTTGGTGGTACGCCTGTGTCCTGGTGTAGCGGCGAGCAAGGCTGTATTACACGCAACACTACCTAGGCTGAGTATGTGGCCCTTTGTTCTTACGCATGTTAGAGCATGTGGGTGCATTTCCCGTTGTCCAAGTTACGTCAATGAGTCCCGTCCATCACGTTGCACAATGATAATGCCATGGCCATTCCTGACAATGACAGTGTGCATCACACTTGCACAAAGTACATCAATGTCGAGTATCACTATGTGCGTTCATTATTGCATGACGGTAACATCAGCATTGTGTGGATTATGATGGCACGGCAATTGGTTGACTTCTTGACCAAGGCAGTGCAGCATGAATTGTTCAAGAAGGCTGTGAGTATAGTTGGTGTGTGTCCGTGAGGTCCTCTCTCTGTCTCTCTCTCGTCCTGTCCCCTTGGTCTCTGTGGTCTCTGCCCGTCTATGTGCACTAGGCCTGTGAGTCATGGGGGAGTGTTGGTTTTCACGCATCTCTCTTTGTACTCTGTTGCGTCCTCCTGGCTTGTGTACATCGGCAACTAGATGACTGAAAGCAAGAGGCAATGCTGCTTGAGTGTCCTCTGGTGGAGCCGACGCACACTGGAACATACACAAACTTTGCTAGAGCCTCCTCCCTCCAACGTGCCCCGCTCCATCAGTAGACCCCCTCGGCAATCGTGCCACCGGCAGTCATTGTCGCTACATATGCTATCGACAGGTGTCCAGTGCTAGGTTTAACTCTGCGTTTGCATCTATAGTGTCATGTTCTGCTTAGGATCCAGGTTTCAGATTATACAGGCACTTTTCGGACCTGGGACTATCGTAAACGCCACCAAGGTTTCGGCGGCTATAGCTCATTGCTGGTATTATTCTAGGTGAATCTGACCGCACGACTGCGTTTGCAGGATGCGAATTATAGTATGGTCTAGTTTTCAAGCAAAACGGATGATACCTGGATTGCGGGCAATCATCTGTCTGGCATGGCTCACCGAGAAAACCCTGCCTTCCAGAAATCTGAGGGGTTAGCCTAAGAAACGAGTGTGGGTTCCCAAACGCTGCATCAACAATGTTGTTGTCTCGACTTGCTGCATTAGATTTTCTAGCTAGTTGAGGGTCTGGGGTCCTCGAGAAACGACGCTAAAGATGTAAGATGCATCTTCATAAATATAGTCGTCTCGGTGTGTGAAGAAGTCGAAAGGTCATGATACTGCTATCGTACATTCGTGAGAGTGGTCGAAGATGTCAAAAGGATTGAGGTGCTTCATTGAGGGCAGGGGCAGTTGGCCGGTTTGCCCTTGACCATCGTAGTGAATATCGTAGTATCGCAACGCAATGGGCTGTTCATCTAATAAGAGAAATGCCCACACGAAAANCTAGTTGAGGGTCTGGGGTCCTCGAGAAACGACGCTAAAGATGTAAGATGCATCTTCATAAATATAGTCGTCTCGGTGTGTGAAGAAGTCGAAAGGTCGTGATACTGCTATCGTACATTCGTGAGAGTGGTCGAAGATGTCAAAAGGATTGAGGTGCTTCATTGAGGGCAGGGGCAAATGGCCGGTTTGCCCTCGACCATCGTAGTGAATATCGTAGTATCGCAACGCAATGGGCTGTTTATCTAATAAGAGAAATGCCCACACAAAAAGATTAGGATTTTGTGTACATCTGGTACGTAACACTTCTCCCCCATTTACCCATGATGTCTCGGCAGGTGTGCAGATGTGGCCCGCTGATAGCGGTAATAGCCGTCGATGAGGTTATTGACGTCTCGGAGGTTTTCGTAGGGTTCCCAACTGTTATGCATGATGTCATAGCCGTGCCACTTAACAAAGTGTTCAGTCATTCTACCTCATTGTCGATTGCCAAGGATGTCCTTGATAATGTATTGTGTGTCTTTGTCCACTTGAGTGGAAGGCAAAGGAGGAACATCTCTGCCGGGAAAATCTCTCTACGATCTTGGTAGTGCTTAAGTTTGCTGACATGGAACACCGGATGTACTTGTTCAGTGTCAGGGAGTTTGAGTCGCGCAACCACAGGGGTATGCATGCGCTTGATCTTGAATGTTCCCTACCATCGGGGTTTGAACTTCCAATAGCCGGTTCTATGCAGTTTGATGTTTGCCTAGCTGAGAAAGACTTTGTCGCCAGCGGCGAACACGTCATTGCTGCGATGCCGTTGAACTTCTCGCTTCATCGCTACTTGTATCTTTGAGAGGGTTTGCCATGTTTCCTCCTAGATGATGGTGAATTCTCGGCGTTGAACATTGACCGTGAGAATGTTGCTGCAACTTTGTAGTCTGGCTGGTGTTGCGATGGAAACTGCCGATTTATATGCGATTTTGGCGACCAGGAGTTTTTGTGCCCAACCAGTCCCATGAGGTTGGCATACTGTTTGGAGAATTTGTTTGAGCGTCTGGTTTGTTTGCCCGGTTTGACCATCCATTTGCAAATGAAATACCATTGAAAGTTGAACTTTGCTGCCGTTCCGATTCATCAGTTTGTGTTCAAAACGGCAAGTGAATCTACTGTCTCTGTCGCTTGTGATGGTTCTCGGCATATCGCATAGCCGCACGATGTTGTTTACAAACAGCCGCGCTGCTCCTCAGCGATAACGACGGTCGTTGTTGGGATGAAGTGGGACATTTTGGATAACCTGTCGACAACCATGAGGATTGCGTCACATCCTTGAGGTGTGACCGGTAATCATGTGGTAAAGTCCATGGAGATGTTGGTCCGCAAATCTGACAGAAAAGGTAGCGGTTGCAGAAGTCCAAGTGGCCGTGTACGATGGGATTTTTGCTAATGACATGTGTCCCAGGTTTTGCAAACGTTGGCCATGTCGGATTGCATCTTGTCCCACCAATAGTTTTTTGCAAGCTTCTTGAGCGTCTTGTCCCCTTTGAAGTGTCCACCTGGTCCTATGTCATGGCACTCTTCAAGCACCATTCAGCAAAGTTTGTTGTTTGAGGGAACGACCTCCTGGCGAGTGATGCGTCATTGCCAATAGGGTGTGTCATACCAGAATATTGCCTTTTTGTAACTGCCGTGCTGAGTGCAGAATCATGTGAAGTGCAACTCATGGTACAAGTCTCACTGCAGCTGTAACGTTGCCACATCAGCCATTAAAATTGATCGGCAGCTGACTGCATCCACAGGGTTGATTTCGCCTAGCCAATACTCAATGTCGTAGTCAAGCCCAGATTCAAGGAACTCCATCCATCGGGTTTGACGTTGATTGAGATTTTGCTGTCTTGAAATACTTTAACGCATGTGGTTGGTGCACACGATGGATCGGCGACACTCCAGGTACATCGCCATGTCTTGAAGGTGTGCACGACTGCCAGCATCTCTTTCTAGTGTGCAGTGTCGTCGAGTTCCATTCCTCGCATATTTTGAGACATGTATGTGACGAATTTCTTGCCATAGTCGTGGTCTTATAGGAGGATAGCGCCAATGGCTCGATTTGACGCATCTCTAGCCATGACGTAGTCGAGGGTTGGATCGACTAACCGTAGAGTTGGCGCCGAGGTCAGAGCATTCTACAAATCAGTGAACGCTTCTTGTTCACTGTCTCCGCACTGCCACTTATTCCCTTTTTGAGTGAGGTCAGAAAAAGGCGTTGACACTTGGGCGTAGTCCCGTACAAAGCACCGGTAGTGACTGTATCGACCGAGGAAAACTTGAACATGTCCAACATAAGTCGGCGTTGGCCAATCAACGACTGCTGCCAACTTTTCTCAATCCATGGTGATCCGTCCACTGTTGATAACGTGGCCCAAAAACTCGATCAAACCGTGACCAAAGTCGCATTTGGGGAGTTTTTTAAACAATTCTCTCTTTGTAAAACTTTGAGAACTTTTTGGAGATATCCATTGTGCTCCTCTAGAGTGCAACTGTACACCAGAATGCCATTGAGGTATATCACGACAAAATCCTTGAGGTATGGTCAGAAAATGTTGTTCCTTGCCGCCATGAACATCGTCGAAACATTTGTTAGTCCAAACAACATTACCGTGAACTCGAAATGCCCAAAGCAGGTGGGGAACACCGTCTTCTCGATGTCGGCGTGTGCCATGCATACTTGGTGATATCCGCTGCGTAAGTCGATTTTGCTGAAGATTTGAGCTCTTTGGAGTTGGTCAAAAAGTTCATCAGCTCGAGGAAGACGATAACGGTTCTTCATGATAGCGTCGTTCAACGCTTGATAGTCCACGCACATCCATATCTCACCAGTTTTCTTTCCTACAAATAGTAATGGTGCAATGTATGGTGACATGGATAGGCGAAGGAACCACTGAACGAGCATCTCATTGAGTTGCTTTTTCAGCTTGGTCAGCTTGTGATCGCTCATTCGCGAGGCCCCTCGAGCTATAGGTCTACTGTGTGGTTTTAGATCAATGCGATGGTTGATGTCTCATTGAGGAAGTAATGTTCTTAGGATTTTGTTGGAGAAGCCATTTTCAAACTCCTAGATGAGTGGTGTGAACTCTTTGGGTACCATCGCAAAATTCATTGATGTCGATGTGGCTAATGAGGCTGATGATGAGCCAACTGCAGCCACTTTC
>SZWC01017853.1:35874-48314 GCA_023375785.1 Penium margaritaceum | reverse complement strand
CATGTCGTCGTAGTGACTTTGTGGTACTTGGTCCTGTCACGACTGTCCGTTTTGTTCGTACAGGCTCTGGTCAGTCCTTACCGGTCCACGGTGTTGGGATTGTATGCTTTGATGGTCCGTCTGGCCCCCTGTATCTCTCTGACGTGCTGTTTGTGCCTGATCTTGAGCTCAGTCTGCTGTCTGTGCGTGCCTGCACTCTGATGGGTCTCTCCGTTGAGCATACCGCTAATTCAGCGATGGTGATTGCTCTTGACACCCGTAGCATTGTCCTGTGTGCTTCAATCGTGGATGATTTGTACCGCATTGCTCGGCCATCCTCCCCTTGCTCTCCCCCCTCCTCTGGTCGTGCTTTTGTCACTGGTGTTCTATCCCCAGAACACCAGCGGTTGCTTCACCGACGTCTGTGTCATGTGGGCTCTTACACTGTGTCGAAGCTCATACGGACACAGCCCGATCTTGGCCTTGACGTGGCTTCTTTCGAGAAGCCACCCAAGACCGACTGCCTTTTTTGCGCTCAGGGAAATATGCACTGGTGCACTTATCCTGATTCGCGTTCCCGAGCGCTGAGGTCACTCGAGTTGGTCCACTCGGACCTGCTTGGACCTCTCCCGGTCGAGTCCCTGTCCGACAGAGGCCGGTATGTTCTGACGCTGACTGATGACTTCACCCGGATGCGGTGGGTCTACAGTCTGCGTCAGAAGAGCGACGCCGCCCTTGCGGTTTGGCTCTGGCTCGTGATGGCTGAGCGTCAATCTCGTCACACACTCCATACCTTTTGCTCAGATCGCGGGGGCGAGTTCCTCAGTGAGATGGACTCCTTCTTTGCTGAACACCGCATTTTCACCAGGTCTCCGCTTCTGCTACCCCACAGCATAATGGTATCTCTGAGCGCTTAAACCGCACCATGGAGGATGCGGTCCACGCCATGCGGTCTGAGTGCGGTCTCCCGGAGTCCTTCGCCTTCGATGGCTTCGCCTACATGACTTGCGTCTGGAACCGCCTCCCGCATGGTTCGCTTCCGGATCATGTTACACCGTACGAGCTCTGGTCTGGCCACCATGCTGATCTTCGTCTCGCACGCGTCTGGGGTACCCTGGCCTCCATGTGCTACACCGAGGACCAGGAGGGCTCCAAGGTCTCCCCTCGGGGTTGCTTGTGTGCCTTCATCGGCATCTCCCCGCGGTCGAAGGCCTGGCGCTTTTGGGACCCCACTCGCCGTCGTGTCATTGAGTCCCGTGACGTGCTGTTGTTTTAGTCACTCACCTACCGTGATCTGACTTCGAGCACATCCCTCTCTGCGGCTCATGTCCCTTCCTATGAGGGTCCTCGATGGATGGGGGAGACTTCTCCGCCAGCGACCATTTCTCGTCAGGCTGATGTGTTCGCTCGAGTCCCCTCTCGATCTCTAGCACTTGATGATCTGGCTATCATTGCAGTTGGTCCAGAGATCCTGCCTGTTCAGCCTGTTTCACACCCGACACGTACCTCTGCTCTCACGCCTCCTCCTGCATCACCACCTATGTCCACTGGCACCCTTGCTCCGGCGTCTGACCCAGCCCAGCGCACTCCTGTCCCTACGTCGGCTGACACTCCTGTCTTAGTGTCCGGGCCAGCTTTGCCCGCTGTCACCCCCAGCTCAGTGTCCCCCACACACACATCTCCTCGCATGACATCTCCGGCTGCCTCGTCTCAGCCCTCACCAGCTGTGGTCGTACCTGTCCCTGTGGTCGTACCTGTTCCTGAGCCTGAGGTGCGCCCCTCGACCTCCAGTTACTCCCGTGAGCCCGGTGGTCGCCTCCGACCACTGGATTCCGGAGCTCAGCGAGCGTTGGGACCCGGACCCAGGCGTTCCTCTCACAGCATCACGAGTAGTGATCCAGGCACAAAGGCCTCAGGCCTGAGTGTCCGCACGGAGCTTTCAGAGGTGCACCCAGCGTGCCCCATAGGGCACGACCTGATCACTCGCGAGTTCCATATCGCCTGTGACGCAGCAGCTGATCTCGTGGCCGTCAGGCCTGACACTGAGGTGTGTGCACTTGCCACGCAGAGTTCCCCCTCTATGGCGCCTGACCCGGGCACATTGAGGGAGGCTTTCTCATCGCAGGATGCTGATGCCTGGCAAGCTGCTTGCGAGGATGAGCTTGGCGCTATCCGAGAGCACAGAGTCTACGAGCTGGTCGACCTTCCCCCTGGGAGAAAGACGATTCAGGTCAAGTGGGTCTTTCGCAAGAAAGTGAAGCCGGATGGCTCACTGGAACGCTACAAGGCCCGCTTGGTCGTCAAGGGGTTCTCTCAGATTGAGGGAGTTGATGACACCAACACCTTTGCCCCTGTCGGCCGCATGACCTCAGCTTGAGCTTTGTTCGGTGTAGTGGCTCAGCATGACTGGGAACTACACCAGATGGATGTGAACAACGCGTTCCTCCCTGGCTCTTTGGATGAGGACATCTACGTGGCTCAGCCACTAGGCTTTGAGGACGGTGACAAGGTCTGGCGCTTGCGCAAGTCCTTGTACGGCCTCAAGTAGTCTCCACGGTGTTGGAATCGGGAGATCACTGGCACCTTGACTCGCGCAGGATACGTACAGAGCGAGGCAGACCCCTCACTCTTCTTCCTACCGACACCCGAGCGGTTCACCGCCATCCTCGTCTACGTTGATGATCTTCTGATCGCGTCTCCATCCCTGGAGGCCGTGAAGGAGGCCAAGGCTGTCCTGCAGACCGCATACAGGATGAAGGACCTCGGTCCTGCATCGGTGTTTCTTGGTATGGAGATCGTGCGAGATCGCAGACATCGGACACTGTTGCTGCATCAGGCCCGATACGCACGAGTCGTGGGGGAGCGCTTTAGCGATCTCCTTGGTGCAGTGCCCACTGCTTCCACACCCCTCACACCTGATGGGCAGGATGCCCTGAAGGTGGATGACCCTACACAGCTCGGGGAGACAGTGGACATGACCTTGTACCTCCGTCTTATCGGATCGCTGATGTACCTGGCCACCACCACGCGTCCCGACATCGCGTTCGCTGTCAACCTCCTCGCTCAGTTCTCGCAGACTCCACGTGCGAGAGCTCTTCATGCGGCTGTGCGAGTGGTACGGTAGGTGGTCTCCTTTCCGTATCTTGGACTCTGCTTTCGTCGGCAGTGTTCGGTGGTCCTTGACGGCTACACTGACAGCGACTGGGCTTGGAGTCCTGACGGGCGCAGTCGCACTGGCTACGTGTTTCTGCTCGGTGGTACCACTTTGTCTTGGCAAAGTGGGAAGCAGGGCTGCATCGTACATAGCTCGTCGGAGGCAGAGTATGTGGCTTTGGGGGCAGGGACTGCTGAGGCAATTTGGCTGCAGCGCTTGTTCCTTGAGCTTGGGCAGTCAGTACTCGCCATTGTGTTGCGTTGCGACAACCAGAGTGCTCTCGCCATTGCGGAGAACTCTGGTGTTTTTCATGCTCGCACAAAGCACATTGCGGTTGAGCATCACTTCGTTTGTGATCTGGTGGAGCGACGCATGATCTCCATCATGTGGGTTGGCACTGACTTGCAGCGTGCTGATTTCTTGGCGAAGGCACTTGCCCGCGGAAAGTTCCTTGTGGCCATTCGTTCAGTTGGGCTTCGCCCCGTGCGCAACAGTGGTTGAGTGTGGGATGTACGTTTGGGTCTCATCTGTCTGTGTCACTCACTATGTGGTTGTACTAGTGCTGCACGCGTATGGACATGCGTACCATCGGGTCATGAGGGATTGTTGTGTTTTGTGCCGTTCCTGTACAGTTTACTGTGACCACTCGGCCGTGTCCATACTCGTACAGATCCCTAAGGCAGGCGGTCCTGGTGACACCGGCGTGACGACAGGCGGTGGACTACCCGCTTGGAGCTGACCGACCGCTGTTCCAGAGCCCCAGATGCCACCGGGACTCTTTGCTGTGTCTTCTACGTCTTGCAGGCGCCTTTCGGCGGACTGACCATGAGGCCTATTTTCATGTTTTTGCATGGTATGCTCACTGTCAGTCGATGGATGCATGCATGTGACCAGTCGCTGTGTCCGTCTTTTGATTCTGCACGTCTAGGTTCAGACGGCGTAGGATTCTGACATGTGTGCACAGAGTTACGGCCAAAACAATGGTTTTGGGCCGGTTTTAGGACAGTTCTTGGACTGCCGCGTGCGACACCCGCCGTGCGCCGCGGCAGGTATTTATGCCTTGGACCTGTCATTTGTCATTTCTCTCTGCATATGCTGTATTGAAGCATTCTGACACTGTGTCTTGTGTCTCCTAGCCAAACCCTTGCCGTTGTGTGTACGACCTGTGACTGTCGTCACCGTCTGACCAGGCACTGACGCCCGGTCAGCGGCTGTGTTGCTAGGAAGCTTCTACGCACTTTCTCACCTCCCCCACCCCCCACCCCNTTCTGACATGTGTGCGCAGAGTTACGGCCAAAACAGTGGTTTTGGGCCGGTTTTAGGACAGCTCTTGGACTGCCGCGTGCGACACCCGCCGTGCGCCGCGGCAGGTATTTATGCCTTGGACCTGTCATTTGTCATTTCTCTCTGCATATGCTGTATTGAAGCATTCTGACACTGTGTCTTGTGTCTCCTAGCCAAACCCTTGCCGTTGTGTGTACGACCTGTGACTGTCGTCACCGTCTGACCAGGCACTGACGCCCGGTCAGCGGCTGTGTTGCTAGGAAGCTTCTACGCACTTTCTCACCTCCCCCACCCCCCACCCCCCTCTCTCCTCCCAAAGGCGTTGGCCCTCTTTAGACCTTTCGCAATCCGTTTCACCCAGTGGTGGACATATAAAAAGTGAGGACTTGCCAGCTCAGATCGAGTATCAAGCATGGGGCAAGGGATGCACACTAGAGCCATGGATGCGGCAAGCTCAAGGACTTGGAAGCTTTGAGAAGATAACTGGGAGTAAACAAAAACAGGGAGTAACGTGGGAGTGAGGTGCTAACAACCAGTCGACCGGGCAACCCATGCGAAGCGCTCGACGTGGGGCCCGACCGCCACCCCAGGGTCGAACCGAACTGGTCGGCAGTGTGCCACCGGTGGTTTTTGTTTACTTTCGCATAACCGCAGGATCAACAACCCCGTGCATCACCAACAACCCTACCTAAGCACGCATATCGAAAAAAATAACTGCCACATCTACCACGAGAGTACTTGGATGCATGTCTCTTAGAAGATGTGTTGAAGCTTCCTAGCTTCCTAGCAACCGCTTGTTGGTTTTTGCGCATCTCTCATTGTACTCTCTTTGTGTCCTCCCGAATTGTGTACATCCGCGTGCAGATGACTGACGGCGAGACTCGACGCTGCTGGAGTGTCGTCCGGTGGAGCCGACGCACGCTGAGGCCTACTCGCAGTTCGCTGGAGCCTCCTCCCTCCGGTGACGTGCTCAGTTCCATCGGCAGGCCTCCTCGGTGGTCAGGCTGCCGTCGGTCACTGTCATCGCATATGCTGTCTACATGCTCCCAGTGCTGGTTCTGACTGTGCCATTGCGTCTGCAGCATCATGCTCTGCCTAGGGTCCGTGTCTCTTGCTGCGTGGAACTGTTTGGCATCGTGGACCGTCGTAGGCACTACCTGGGTTCGGGCAGCCATAGCTCTTTGCTGCTGTTTTTCTAGCTGATTCTGACCGCACCTCTACGTTCGGAGCGTCGGTATGATGGTATGTGTTGGTTTATGGCATGTTGTGACCTCTGGCCTCGCTGCACTCTCCACCCCCACTGTTGCAGGTGACTGAGCATGAAGACCATCTTCAGCTGACAACTCCATCGTGGTGAAGAACCAGCAGTCGTAAAGACCAAGTGGTGCAGAGACATTGCTATTGGTTGTGCCGTGTTCTGTGCCAGCCGGGTTCGCCCCCCGGCTTATTCTTGTTTGCCTTACACTTGCGTGGCATGAACTATGCTCAAAAGTCACAATGGGGTGTGTGCGGTGTTCGAGCCCAAGGGAGGGGATAAACCGAGGCGAGATCGAGCCTGCCGCTCGCTCGCTCTCGGCTCCCCTCCTGTCACCTAAGACCTCGTGTGGTCGTGACTCATTTACTGACTCTCTTGTCACTGCGATTTCATGCTCAATGGCTTGTTCTAACCCTGCTTTTTTTGGTCTGAGCTATTGCAGGAGTGTCCAGTCTTGCAGCCGCTGTGGCTGCCACTGTCCCTCCTCTCCTTGCCTTTCTTCGCCCTCCTCCCTCCTCTTGAGGGTTTCCCGTGCATTCTCTGCCTTTCCTCTCTGTCTTCTCTCTCTATTCTGTGCTGTCCTGGGACTGGGGTTGCCCTGCAGCACTATCTCCGTGTGCTTAAAGCACCGGTCATTTTTTCCACGCCCACTGGGGCGGGGGAAACTCTGCCGATTTTTTTTGGCGGAGTCCCTTCTTTGTCACCATGCCTGGTGACAAAGATTCGGTCTTAGCTGACCTGCAGCTTCAGCTTAACCGAGCTCTTGAGGCCTAGCGCGAAGCTGAGGACCCTCTCAAACTCGCTGAGGACAATTGTGCAGCATTTGCTGACGAGGTCACTGCACTCGTGCTGAAGGGTCTACCTGCCGCGTCCGCTGTCTCGCCTGCCGGCTCCACTGCTGGCACTGCCACTGGTGTACCCTCTGCCTCCTCTTCTACTTCTCAGTCCTTTGCTGCCTTTGCCTCTGCTTCTACCACGCCCCGCCAGTATGACTTCTTCTCTCAGCCCCCAGTCCTCTCCCCAGGCCTCGCCTTCTCATCGTGGGATGTGCGCTTCAGCCCCTGGGCTCAGGGGGAACGCCTCTGGGAGTATTACTCTCTCCTTGACCTCTCCTCTTCTTTTACTCCTCTCCCTGCCGAAGCTGCTCGCGCTGTCCGCGCCCTCATACCCGCTGCACATGAGAACCTGGTTGACGATGTCGGTACCTTCAATGCCGATCCTGCCGCTAAGCGCCCCGCAGATCCTGTTGGTGCATATGCTATGCTGCGTCGCCGCACCACCTTCACTGGTCAGGCCGCACAGAGCGCCCTCATAGTCCAATTCAATACCCTTCTCAAGCGGGCCGATGAGTCTACGGACGCCTACTGGGCACGGGGGCTCATGCTCCTCCGTGAACTTGGACTCGCTGCTGCCCCTGGTCAGCTATGTGCCGTTCTCACCATGGTCAACGGGCTCATTCCTGAGCTCTTCGACCTTCTACGTGACGTCACCCCTGCTGAGCTGCACCGCCTTGCTTCTCTGCCTATTCCACCCCGGTCCCCTCCTGGCGTAGGAGCCCTTTGGAACTTCACCGCTGAGCGGCTTGCTGCTTGGTGGACCAACCTGCAGAACAAGCATCTGCATTGCTCCGCTTTCATGGGGGTTGCCGCCATCACTACCACATCTGCACCCTCCACGGCCTCGATGCCATCTCCTCCTTCTACCTCATCTCCGAACACCACCGCCTCCGCTCTTGCCTCCCAGGGCCGCGGTCGCTGTAAGGGAAAGGGCAAAGGCAAGGGCAAGGACAAGCCCTCTACCTCCTCTGCACGCACCCCTGGCGTTGTCGTCTGCTGCAACTGCGGATCCGACCAGCACTCTGCCCGGGCCTGTCCTGCTCCACCAGATGACCTTCACCTCGCTCGGGCCATGCGTGCTCATTGGGCTCGCACCTCCAGCACACCTCCATCGTTCGGCTCCGGCTCCAAAACCTCCTCATCTGCACCATCCGCCTCTCCCGGTCGCACCTACTCCACTGTCGCCATTCCTTCAGCTCCATCACCGGTTCCATTCCCGTGGGGCTAGCCGCCACCCTACGGCGCTCCGGTCTACGTTGGACCCCCTTCCACTGGCTACACCGCTCCATCGTGGTTCCCGTCATCGTCGGTGGGGTCGACCCCGTCCCCTGCTCCTTCTGTCAGTGGTGAGAGCAAGCGTCATTTGGAGCAGTCCCTTCTTTAGCTCCTTCGTCTCCGCGATCAGGGAGGTGAGAGTGGTGCATCTTTGACCAGAGGTCATGATTGCCAGAATGATGCCGTCCTTCTTGGTAACTCCCCGGGTCATGTTCTTGGGTCTCCGTGCGCGTCCGTACCCTGGGTTGAGCATTGGCAGTATGTCCTCCTGCCCCGCTGTCTTGCTGCCTGCGACCCGTCCTCCCTTGTGTCGTTCCGTGTTGGGACCGTGGCGACTTGTGGTGTCCTTCCCCCAGTGCGCGCATCGGGTGGTTTCTGGATCCTAGATTCCAGAGCCACCCATCACATGACATCTGTTCGCTCGTCGTATGTCTCATTGGGTCCGGCCGGTTTGGTCCGTTTCGTGCGTACTGGGTCCGGTCAGCTTCTTCCTGTTCAGGGCGTCGGTGTTGTTCGTTTTTTTGGCCCCAGTGGTGCACTGTTCCTGCCTGACGTGCTCTATGTCCCCTCCTTGGAACTCAGCCTGCTGTCGGTTCTGTCCCTCGATGATCAGGGGATGGACTTCTCTGCTAGTCGTAGCATTGGCACTGTTCGTCTGCGTTCCACTGGTCGCATTGGCTTGCGTGGTGTGAAGAGCAACAAACTGTATCGTGTGCCGCTCCTGCTCTCGTCTGCACATGTCGTTGGTACTGCACTTGCTCATGTCGAACCCTCCCTCTCGCCTGACCATGTGCGCTTGCTGCATCGTCTCCTTGCTCACGTGCATACTGACGCTATCACCAGCATGCTGCGCTTGCAGCCTGCCCTAGGGCTCTCACCCTCATCTTTTCCGTCCCCTTGCCCTACCTCCTGCTTAGACTGTGCCCAAGGTAAGATGCACCGAGCAGCTTTTTCTGCTTCCGACTCCCGTTCTTCCCACCCTCTTGATCGTGTGCATGCTGATATCATGGGCCCCCTGCCCCATGACCTCCTTGGTGACGTTGGTCGCTATGTGCTTTGCCTCACCGATGACTTTTCGCGTCACCGTTGGGTCTTCGCTCTTTTTCACAAGAGTGACGTCCACTTTGTCCTTGTCACCTGGCTTGCTCAAGTTGAGCGTGTGTGCCAACGATCCCTGCGTGTATTTCGTAGTGATCACGACGGTGAGTTTCTCGGCCCCACCGCCCGTTTCCTTGAGTCCAAGGGGGTGTGTCTGGAGACGTCGGCTCCATACACACCCCAGCAAAATGGTGTCTCCGAGCGCTAGAACCGCACCCTCGCCGATGGGGTTCGCAGCCTCCTTGCTGAGTCTGGTCTCCCGCTTCTCTTTGCTCTTGAGGCTATGTGTTGTATGACTTGGGTCTAGAACTGGGTTCCTCATGGCCCGCTTCCTCGCACCGTCACGCCTTTTGAACGTTGGTCTGGTGCACGCGCCAACCTTCGCCTGGCTCACGTTTGGGGTAGCATTGGCACCATCTGGTTGCCTGACGACCTTCGCGATGGCAAGCTTGACCCGCGTGCTCGTCTGTGTCCCTTGGGTGTTTCGTCACAGTTGAAGGCGTGGCGGTTCTGGTACCTTGTGCGTCGTCGTGTCGTTGAGTCTCGCGACGCGTTATTCTTCGAGTGTGTCTTTCTTCGTGACCTCGACCGTCTGCCTCTTTCAGACTCCCTTCTCCTGCTCTCTCGGCTGGGGGGGGGGTAGTTGGGCCTGGTCCCTCTGCCGGCCCTACGGTTGCATCGCAGCAACCCGCAACCTCGTTCCCTGGTCCGTTGTCTGGCTCGCCCAGCACATCACCTCCTAGTCTGTCGTCAGATTCGTCAAACACGTCATCCCCTTGTCCGTCGTCTGGTTCTTCTAGCACATCATCCCCTGGTCCGTCGTCTGGTGTGCCCAGCACGTCATCCCCTGGTCCGTCATCTGGCCCGTCCACGACCCCAACCCCCCCTGGGTTGTCTTTCTCCCCAGGGTTTGTCTCCCCTGTCCGTTCCTCCTCCACCCCGGACCCTGCTGCATCGCCTGCCCCTGTCAGCAGCGGACAGCTCGCTGGCCTTGCCCCAGTCTCACAGTTTTTCCGCGGCGGGCGCCTTCGCGCTCTGCCTCACCGTTCTGCCCTCTCCACGTCCTCTACTCGCTTGGCGCTGGACCCTGTATCCCCCACAGGCCTTGATGCTCTCGGCTTGGCCACTGGTGTTGTCCACCTGAGCTCGGCCCTAGGCTATGCTCTTCTTGTTGCCGAGCATGCAAAGGCCCTAGCTACTGTGTCCTCCGGTGTTGTCACTGAGTGTCACGCCACGTCCGGCGCTGCCTTTCCTATCCCTGAACCGACCACGGCTCGTCAGGCTCGCATGGCCTCTGATGCCCATCACTGGGAAGCTGCCATGCAAGCAGAGTTGAAGGCCTTGGATGACCATGCCGTTTACGAGCTGGTGGACCTACCACCAGGGCGCAAAGCCATTGACGCTCGATGGGTCTCTCGGCGCAAATACAAGCCCGATGGCACTCTTGACAAGTACAAGGCAGGCCTGACCGCGAAGGGTTTCTCCCAAGTTTCGGGCATTGATTTCGACGAGACCTTTGCGCCAGTTGGACGGTATACCACAGCACGCGCGGTGCTAAGCCTTGTTGCTCAGCATGACTGGGAACTTGAACAGATGGACGTGAACAATGCTTTCCTGCACGATCAGCTCAACAAAGAGATTCATATGGTCCAGCCCCCTGGCTTCTCTGATGGCATGAACAGCATCTAGCGACTGCGAAAGGCTCTTTACGGCCTTAAGCAATCGCCTTGCTGCAGGAACCAGGAGATCACGTCGACCCTTGAAAAGGGGGGTACAAGCACAGCACGGTAGACCCGTCGCTCTTTGTCACCTCGAGCCCTGCTCCCTTTGTGGCTGTCCTCGTCTATGTTGACGACCTGCTGATCGCATCCCCCAGTCAGGAGGGGATCAGCACGGCCAAGTCACTGTTGCAGTCCACATACAAGATGAAGGACCTTGGGCCAGCCCGTGTCTTCCTTGGGATGGAGCTTGAGCGTGACCGATCTTGTCGCATACTTCATGTCCACCAGGCTGCATATGTACGCGGTCTAGGAGAGCGCTTTGCTCCCTTGCTTGAGACGATGCCCACTACGTCCACGCCCATGACCCCAACAGGGCAGCGGCTCTTGAAGACACTGGACGTGTCCAAGATGGGAGAGGCGGTAGACGTGACAGACTACTTGTGCATCATTGGTTTGCTCATGTACCAAGCAACCACGACCAGGGCAGATGTCGCCTTCGCCGTGAACTTCCTAGCCTAGTTCTCCCAATGCCCTCGAGCATGACACATGGAGGCCGCCTTACGCATTGTCCGGTATGCGCTATCCACCGCCCGAACAGGCCTCTGTTATCGAGCACAACCCTCAGTGGTGGTGGATGGCTACACTGACAGCGACTGGGCCCACGATACTGATGCTCGCAGTCGCACTGGCTACATTTCCCTCGTTGGGGGGACAGCCGTGTCATGGAAAAGTGGTAAGCAAGGGTGTGTGGCACATAGCTCTAGTGAAGCAGAGTATGTTGCCTCGGGTGCAGGTACGTGTGAGAGTATCTGGTTGTGTCGCCTATTGCAGCAGCTGCGCGTCCCCATCCGCTCCATCACCCTGTGCTGTGACAACCAGAGCACCAAAGCTATTGTTGAGCATGATGGCATGCATCACACACGCACAAAGCATATCAATGTGGAGCATCATTTTGTATGTGAGCGCATTGCTACAGGTGATGTCCAGATCGTCTGGGTCGACTCCCGACAGCAGCGCGCTCATTTCCTTACGAAGGCCCTTACCAACAACGTGTTCAAGGGTGAAGTGCATGGTGTTGGGCTTATGTGTGCACGTGATGTTCCTGGATAAGATTTTTTCCTTGTGCCCTTGTGTACAGTTCAGTGTGTGTCACGTCTTCTTACCCTCGTCCCTGCGTGCATGTCTGCGTGTACGTCCGCTGCAGGTCATGGGGGAGTGTTGGTTTATGGCATGTTGTGACCTCTGGCCTTGCTGCACTCTCCACCCCCACTGTCGCTGGTGACTGAGCATGAAGACCATCTTCAGTTGACAACTCCATTGTGGTGAAGAACCAGCAGTCGCAAAGACCAAGTGGTACAGAGACATTGCTGTTGGTTGTGTAGTGTTCTGTGCCAGCCGGGTTCACCCCCTGGCTTACTCTTGTGTGCCTTACACTTGCGTGGCATGAACTATGCTCAAAAGTCACAATGGGGTGTGCGCGGTGTTCGAGCCCAAGGGAGGGGATAAACCAAGGCGAGATCGAGCTCGCCTCTCGCTCGCTCTCGGCTCCCCTCCTGTCACTTAAGACCTCGTGTGGTCGTGACTCGTTTACTGACTCTCTTGTCACTGCGACTTCACGCTCAATTGCTCTAAGTCCGTCCATGGCTACTCCCACTCCCCCTCCATACGTACTTAGACCGCTCTTTGTTGTCTACAGTATGGTCCAATTTTCAGGCAGAACGGACGACGCCGGGGTTTTGGGCTCTCAGGCGTCTGGCAGGGCTCACCGAGAAAACCTTGCCTGCCAGAAAATAGGTTTAGAACTAATTTCTGATTGGCTGGTTAGCTGAGTAACAAGT
>SZWC01017853.1:11962-35770 GCA_023375785.1 Penium margaritaceum | reverse complement strand
GGGGGGGGGAGCTAGAACTTGGAGGGGTCTCCCATTGTTGATTTGTCTTCATTCCTAATCAGTCACTTTTAGTTTTCAGCTGCTTTCTGGCCCTAACACTGGGGCGTGCGTTTCTGAGTAACAAACCCAGAGCTTCCAGACTTAGTCTCTAGAGCTGCAGACTGAGGGGGTAGCAGACTTAAGCAACTAGCGTGGAAGCCCACACGCCGCATCAACAACGCTACTGCCCCAACCTGCTGTATAGTTTTTCTGTTTTGGAATCAGAGCCAGAGCGTAGTAGCAGCAGCAGAAGAGTGGCATACAGGTGCCAGACAACGCCGGCCGACCACCATACGCGCCAGTGCAGGGGAAATGGTGCCGGATTTTTTCCGGCAGCATTGACCCGCCTGGTGGCGGCGTCAGATTTTCCCATGGCCATTGGGCCAGGGGAAATGCTGCCGGATTTTTTCTTGCAGCACTAACCCCCATGTGTGACGCAAGGAGGTGAGCGCCAGGCCGCGTCCGACACCTGCAGGTGATGACGCACGTGGCGACGTCACCCAGGTGTAGTGACTGGCACCAGCAAGCAGCAGCAGCAGCGGCACGCAAGTGCAGCGAGCAGTGGCAGCAGCAGCTAGCAGCGGCTGTGTGCAACAGAAGCCGGCAGCAGCAGCAGCTTGCAGCAGCTCGCAGCAGCAACAGCAGCCGCAGCAGCTGGCAGCAGCAATAACTCGCAACAGTTCGCGGTAGTACCAGCAGCCCGTAGCAGCAAGCAGCAGCGGCGGTCAGCAGCAGCAGCTCGCAGCAACGGCCAGCAGCAACATCTCGCAGCAGCTTGCAACAGCAGTAGTAGTGGCGGCGAGCAATAGCAGTAGTAGTGAGAAGCAACAGCAGCAGCAAGCTACAACAGCTGTAGAAGCAAGAAATAGCAGCCAACAGTAGCAGTGGGCTGCAACAGCAGCAGCAACAGCGAGCAGCAGCAACAGCGAGCAGCAGCCGGCAGCAGCCAGCGGCAACTGCTGCTGCTCGGAGCCCCCAGCTCGTTGCGAGCAACGAGCTGAAAACAGTAAGCCCGCTGCTCGTTGCGAGTAGCGAGCTGTTGGCAACGAGTAGCGAGCTCGCTGCCCACAGTGAGCTGCGAGGCTCGCTCGGCTAGACGAGAAGAAGGAAAAAAAAGGCTAACAAAAAAAAATCCCCCACCCCAGCAGCAGCTGCCATAGCTGCTGCAGTAACCACACCACCCACAACAGCACGTAGTAGTAGCAACGGCAACTATAGCAGCAACAGCTACAATAACAGCAGCAGCAGCAGTAGCAATAGCATCAGCAGTAGTAGCAAACGTTGCTGCTACCAAAGCAGCCGCATTGGCAGCAGCAGCAGCAGCAGTTGCAACAGTAGTAATAGCAGTAATAGCTGCAGCAACAGCAGTAGCAGTAGCAACAACAACAGCAACGGCAAGCAGCGGCAGTGGCAGCAACAACAATAGTAGCGGCATCAACAATAGTAGCCGCTGCAGCTGTGTAGTAGCGACCCTCACCACAGCCGCTGCTGACGTCAGCATCCAGCCTCTGACGTCACTACTGATGTCACTACTGACATCATCAATAGAGAAACAAAAGAAAAGGGGAAAAAAGGGCAGAAGGGTGGGGAAGACACTTTATCGCAGCAACAGTAGGAGATTACGTCGCAACAGCTGCTGACGGCAGCCGTCCTAGGCTGACATCACTGCGGACATCAGTAGCACACAAAACACAAAGAAAAACAAAACAAAGAGAAGGGGGCACAAAAACCATTGCTCACAGTCCTAGTGGGGAGGGGTCCTCCTCTATTGGGGGGTCCCCCGGGGGGGTAACCCCCCTTCTTTTTGTAGCAGCTGCAACAACTACAGCAGCAGCAGTAGCAGCAGCAGCAATAGCAGCAGTAGTAGCAGGATCAAGAACAGTAGCACCAGCCGCTGCAACAGCAGCAGCAGCAGCAGCAACAACAACAATAGCAATTGCAGTAACAACAGCAAAAACAGCAACAAAAGCAGTAGCAGGAGCCGCAGCAGTAGCAACAATAGTAGCAGCAGCAGAAACAGTAGTAGTAGCAGCCCACACGCATTGTCGTTGGCACCCCTGACCCCCTGACTACCATTCAGCAATAGCTTGCCACCCTGACACAGCAGCTTGCAGCACTGCAGCCACTGGCCTCACAGACTGCCACCAGTGCCCCTCCACCGTTTATTCCTCCTGGGCACACCAGCCCCGTTGTGTCCGCTGCCACGCATTACCTGGTATAGCAACAGACTCAGCGCCAGTGGCAGACTGTGTCCACCGTCCTTGGCCCCACTCTGGGCGCTGGCCGCAGGCAAAAGGACTTTGAGACACCGCCCCCACCGCTTCAGGCCGGCGAGCAGTTCCGGAGCTGGGAGCTCAGCTTCCGCATCTGGGTGCAGGGTGAGGGTCTGTGGGCATACTACATCCTCCCATACGACTTCATCCAGGCCGACCAGCTATATGAAGCCGGTCGCGCCGTACGCGCCCTCGTCCCCGTCGCCCCTCTGGCTTCCCGCCTGGCCCTAGAGCCCTTTCTCGGCGACTTTACCAGTGGCGACACCCCAGACCCTATAGCCGCGTGGCACATCCTTACTCATCCTCATCGCCTGTCTAGTGACATTGAGACCAGCAGTCTGCTGCGGGAGTTTGAGAATTGCACGAGCTTCACATTACAAGTTGAATCACATGAAACGATGAAGCGTGGAGTGAGCTAGGTCAAAAACCATTTCAGCCATGGTTTTAGGTTTTGACACTAAGTGTCAGGAGCGAACAGACAAGAGAGAGAGAGAGGGGGAAAGCACGAGTTTCATGCTTTGCTCCACTCGGCGGGCAGAGAGCCGGCCGAGTGAGCTCGCCCTCCAAAATCGAGGGCAAAACCCGCCCCTAGACTGATTTCTCAGTCGACTGCCCCTCGAGGGCAAACCTATTCTGCATCATGCGAAGTGGTAGGTCTATTCTAGGTCTGTCTGCAAAGTCATCATGTATCTCACTACAGAGTCAAGATTTAATCTAGGTTTGGTAACACCAAGTAAGGAAGGAAGGAGCATGAGCATGGGACTGAGCTGGAGCCGAGGCACATGAGACACGAGCTGTAGCATATGGCACATGTAGCATGTGGCGATGCTGCGTCTGAAGCGTGTGAAGCACACGCTCATCATGCGTCGTCTCTAGTCTCATGGCTGGCATGCCCTACGCACTCACATCCACACATAAGACAAAACATGTACACGGATTAACACACACCCTTGGATGTGAGTGCCGTAGGCATGCAACCAAGTTGGTAAAGTTGAGAGGTGAGGTTTGAGGAGGGGAGGGCTTTGGTAAGGAAGTCTGCCAACTGAGCGTCGCCCGCAATGGGACACACTTGAACAGCCCCTTCTTCAACTACTTCTCAAATGAAGTGATGCTCGACATTGATATGCTTAGTGTGTGGATGCAGTACACCATCATTTTCTGCAATCCGTCGTGCGACTGAACTGTCACTGTACAGTGGTGTAGCGTGCACAGTCAGGCACAATTCCTCAAGCAACCGTCCCAGCCATATGGCTTTGCAAGCAGCCTCACCCAGCGCCATGTATTCAGCCTCAGCCACACTGCGTGCCACACAGGACTGTTTTGCACTCCTCCATGAGACGGCCATGCCCCACACACGAAAAACATACCCCCCCCCCTGACTGCGCGCAGCACAATCACTGGCATAATCACTGTCACAATACCCGTCCAAGAGAGGTGCTGCAGAGGGAGATATGACCAGACTGACCTCGGCAGTGTCCAACACATAACGCAGGAATTTCAACAGGGCCTTGTGATGCGCACTGCGGGGCTGCTGGCTGAACTGAGCCAAGGTGTTGACAGCACATGCAATGTCAAGTCGTGTTGTGGACGCCAGGTAGGAGAGACTGCCTGTGATCTGTCGGTGGAGTGTTGGATCACTGTCACCTCCGTAGTCTGTGGTGCGTACGTCAAGAAGATGTGCGTAGATGTCCGGACTCATGGGTGACTGTTGCCGTGGCAAATGTTGAACAAGGTGGTGAAAGCGTGCAGTCAGATGAGCAACAAAGCGTCCTTGATGCAGGGTCAGTGTGCGTGCGGATCTGTCCCGTGTGATGGTCATGCCCAAGAAGCTGTGTGCCTCACCAAGATCAGTCATGCGGTAGTGCGCAGTGAGCAGTGACTTTGTCTGTGAGATGAGCGGAAGGGAAGGGGAAAGAATCAACAAATCATCTACATAGACAAGCACTGCAATAGGATCCGTTCCCTGCCACCGCAGGAACAGAGAAGGATCAGAGATGCTTTGAGAAAAACCACCTAGTGCTAGAGTATGTCGGATCTCTTTGTTCCAACACCTGGGAGCTTGCTTCAATCCATACAGCGCTTTCAACAGATCAGTTCCATCCTCAAACCCTTCCGGTTGTTTGACATAGAGTTCCTCCTCAAGGGGACCATTCAAGAAGGCATTTTTAACATCCATTTGATGTATCTCCCAATCGTCGTGTGCCGGCACAGCCAGCAAGGTACGGCTGGTGCCATACTTGCCAACCGGGGCGTACGTGTCTGTAAAGTCTTGTCCAGGATTTTGATGAAACCCCTTCGCAACCAGACGAGCTTTTTATTTTTCAATCATGCCTGCCAGATTTTTCTTGAGTTTAAACACCCACTTCAGATCGATTGCTTTCCATCCTGGCGGCAGTGGCACGAGCTGGTACACATCATGTTCAAGTAATGCATTCAACTCTGTCACCATGGCTTTCTCCCACTGTACTGCATCTGGTCGTGCCCTTGCTTCTGTCAGTGTGTGAGGTTCTACAGCAGTGGAGTCCACAGAGGCAGGCCCAACAGTGTGGTAGAATTGTTTGTAATCCACTCGTGCCACATTTTGTGCAGACCGACGAACAGGCTCAGTGACTAGTGGACGAGGGTGAACCTTGCTCTCTCTTGGAAGAGGTGGTGTGAATCCAGGTGGTGTGCTATGCTTGCTAGGTCAGTTGGTGTCAACAAATCTGTGGGGACTGGGGATGCCACGGGTGCACCATGCGGCTGCTTTGCAACAGGTGATATGTGACGCTCAGGGCGAGGCACAAAGACAGGGACACTCACATACTCCGGGTAGTGGTGTCGAGTGGGAATATGTGGAGCATGCCGTAGGGTACGAAACACTTTGTATGTCATGTGTTCAAGAAAGGATGCATCTCGACTTTCAATGAAGCAGTGATTGGTGGGGTCCCAAAACCTCCATGCCTTTGAGGCATGGGATACTCCCACAAACACACACCATCTGCCACGTGGACTGAGTTTGTGATCTCTTTGGGGTTGAGCAAACCACACACAAGCCATTGTTCCCCAAACTCGTGCCGGTCTCAAGTCGGCCTTTTCTTGAAACCAGCGCTCCCAGGGTGTCACTGATTTGGACAGTGGACCCTGAGGAATGCGGTTCCAAACCCATGTGACGTATTTGACTGCCTCTTCCCAAAACCCAAAGGACAGACCAGACTCACCAAGAAGGGTACGCAAGACATCTCTCAGGGTCCTATGCCATCTCTCTGCAACTCCGTTTTGTTGGGGCGTGTAGGGAGCGGTGGTCTGATGTTCTATTCCTCTTGCCTTGAGTTCAGAGGCAAGAGATCCAAGGAATTCTCCACCTCTGTCCGTACGGAACTTCAGCAATTTTTGTTTTGTTTGGCGTTCTGCAAGTGCTATCCATTCAACAATGGCAGGCTGAGCATCAGCTTTGGTTTTCAGCAAGAAAGCCCTGTAATTGTCAGTCAAGGTCAAGACATACACTGAGCCATACTGTACGGATGGCATGGGCATGGGCCCAGTGACATCGGCGTGGACCAGTGCGAGAGGAGAGGTGTTCTCCCTCTCCGAGGTAGGAAAGGTCTGCCTGTATGATTTCCCTTCATGACACTCAAGACAATCACCTGGTTTCAGACCATGCTGACAGTCAGTGGGTGGGTGTGCTTCATGAGATCTGCAACCAGTGCTGTGTTGATGCGTGCGAGACTTCTGTGAATGAGGTCAGTGTGTTTTGCATCAACTGTGGTTGTGACATGCGCTTGTGCTCGGGCTAAGGTAACAGGAGGAAAGAGAGTGATTCTGTACAGCATGTCGTCATGCAAGGGTCCATCAGCCAACAAGGACCTTGAGGCATCAAAGAGCATGCATCGTTGCTTTTGAGTTATCGTGGACACATTCGGCTGCCGGTCTAGCTGTCCTCCCGACAACAGGTTCACCTTCAACTTGGGGACATAAAACACACCAGTCAGCCATAGCACCCCCCCTGGCGCCTGAAGAACCATAGTTCCCACACCTTCCACAGCAAGCACTTCCCCCAACCCAGTCTTCACCCCATCAACATCATGTGTGGCATACAATGAGGTGAACAGCTGGCGATGAGGTGACATGTGATGAGATGATGCTGTATCATACAACCACTCGTGCATGGGCAGTGCATGAGATGTAGTGATGTGCGTGTGGCCGAGCCTTTGACCTGCTGCCTGCGGTGCTGTTGCTGGCTTAGGTGGCTACAGCTCTGTGCTGGGGAACCGGCCAGTATGCTGGGGTGGTGGTGATGGCTCCTGTGTCATCGCCATGTCGGCGTATACGCGCTGTGCCCACTCGGGTGCGGGAACTGGGACTGTAGAATATGGAGGCATGTAGTACCCAGATGGTACAACCGGCTGCACTTTCTACTACACCATCGGCTGCATCATCGGCTGCATCATCGGCTGCATCATCGGCTGCATCATCGGCTGCATCATCGGCTGCATCATCGGCTGCATCATCGGCTGCACCATCGGCTGCAGCATCGGCTGCATCATCGGCTGCACCATCGGCTGCATCATCGGCTGTATCATTGGCTACATCATTGGCTGCATCTGAGGTGGTCCAAAGGTAGCTGAAACGGTCGGTGTGGGCACACGCGAACCGGGGTGGCTGGGTGCTCCCCATGTGGGAGGGGGAAGTGGTCCCACGGTCTGTGGACGCAACTGGTGCTGGTAGGGCTGCTGCTGGTATTGCTGCTGCTGTGGGTTCATGATGCGCTGCAGCACGGGACAGGCGCGCCAGTAGTGACCGGGCTGACGACAGTAGTTGCAAGTACGGGTGCCAGTGTCTCGCCCACGTCCACGTCCTCTGCTACCCTGGCCGCCGCCGCCGCGTCCGCCTCCGCCACTGTACCGTCCCTGCCCGACCATGGCATGAGGAGCCCCAGAAGACTGATGTGCAAAGGCAGTGGCGGTGCCAGCCTCTCGATCCTTGCCCCGAAGGATGTCCTCATAGTTTCTCATTTCCTCAAACACCGTTGACAGGTCGGTGGTCTCAATGTCTGCAACGCGAAGGCACCGTAGCGGGTCACGGCAAAACTCCTTGTACGGTTCGCCCAGGTGAAGCAGCACTAGATCCAGCCACTCCATGACGGTGCAGGAGGCACCCAGTCCAAGAATCCGACGTCTAATGTCCATCGCCACATCCCAATACTCGACAATAGGCGCATCGGGCTTTGGATACAGACGATGAAGTTTGTCACACAGCGTAATGACCAATGCCATTCCCTGTTCTTCCTTGCGTGTCACTAGATACTACCACGCCTCCGAGGGACGGGGAGCTTCACTGCAAGGGTTGGTCGGATCCTCTCCTCTCCCGCCATATCTAAAGTGACGGATGGCGTAGGACTGGTCGTCTGGTAAGGCGCGCGTCAAGGCGTTGAACGCACGGAGGAGGGTACGGTCATCTACATCATCCGGCAGTGGGTTGAGGTACAGTTCCTCAAGCCCATGCTCGGCCGTCCATGCGAGGAACACGTCTTTCCATGCAAGGAAATTGCGTGTTCCTAGAGGTGGGGGCGTCAAGTCATTGTGAAGGGCTATTTTTTCTAGATCATTCCAGGTGACGGCTGCTGCCGAGGTGGCTGTGTTCGCACTTCCGCCGCCCCCATTGTCACGCCAAGGGTCCATGTCCCTCGCGGATCCTTTGCCACTCATGGCTAACTTGTACCTGCCTGCTGTTCTTGGCCTTGAGCGCTGATTACCAGCGCCCCCTTGCCCTGGACTATGCGCGGCTCCTTGCGGGAGAACCGATGGTCACACAGCCTGTGGTCTCCACTCTTGCCACCGCTTCCTCTCCTTTGCGCCTCCCTTCGGCTTCGCAGGCCCTAGGCGCCTTCACTACCTTCACCCTAGCCTAGCAATCTGGTCTGTGAAGATCACGCACGCTCCTGACGGACGAAATGGTCAAAAACACGATTTTTCCTCTCGCGGCTGTTTTGGACGACTTAGGAATTGTGCTTTGCTCCAACAACCGCAGGCCAACGGACCTGCTCTGATACCATGAGAATTGCATGAGCTTCACATTGCAAGTTGAATCACATGAAACGGTGAAGCGTGGAGTGAGCTAGGTAATAAACCGTTTCAGCCATGGTTTTAGGTTTCGACACTAAGTGTCAGGAGCGAACAGACAAGAGAGAGTGGGGGCGAAGCACGAGTTTCATGCTTCGCTCCACTTGGCGGGCAGCGAGCCGGCCGAGTGAGCTTGCCCTAAAAAATCGAGGGCAAAATCCGCCCCTACACCGATGTCCCGGTCGATTGCCCCTCGAGGGCAAACCTATTATGCATCATGGGAAGTCGTAGGTCTATTCTAGGTCTGTCTCCAAAGTCATCATGTATCTCACTACACAGTCAAGATTTAATCTAGGTTTGGTAACACCAAGTAAGGAAGGAAGGAGCATTAGCATGCGACTGAGCTGGAGCTGAGGCACGTGAGACACGAGCTGCAACATATGGCAGATGCTACGTCTAAAGCATGTGAACCACCCGCTCATCATGCGTCGTCTACAGTCTCATGGCCGGCATGCCCTGCGCACTCACATCCACACATAAGACAAAATATGTACACGGATTAACAGAGTTCAACTCCCTGCACATGGGGGAGACCGAGACAGTCACTGCGTACTGGCAACGGGCTGAGGACATCCTCCGCCGCCTAGGCACCTCTGCTCCACCCCCTCTGGCCACGCTCCTCACCATCAAGCGCAGTGCCACCAGCGCATACGTGGACGTCTTCGTCCACTACTCCCAGGAAGTCCTCTCCATCATGGCTGCCCAGGGCACCCTCATGCCCTGGACATACAAGCTCTTCTTCATGATTGAGGAAGCTCACCTGGAGTTCCGTCTCCAGTGCACAGAGGCCCTCGCCTCCCTTGCCATCGCTTCCGTGGCAGTCGCTTCCCCCGCAGCCGCTTCTTCCTCCACTAGCTCCTTGTTGCCGGGGAAGAAGAAGCACCGGAGAAAAAAGGGCAAGGGTCAGTAGTAGCAGCACTAGCAACAACGGTTGACTGGGTCCAGTAGTGGCTCGGTCTACCACAACTGTGGCCAGCCAGGGCACAGGTGGTACACGTGCCCGCTACCGACGGACAAGGCGTGCGTCATCGCCACCATGCATTGCCAGTAGGAGCGCCGTCTTGCCTCTTCCGCCGTAGCTGTCGCCACCCCTGACACCTCGACCCTGTCCAGCAGCTCCACTCCTCTGACTGCGACACCGGTCGTTAGCTCCTCAGCAGTATCATCCACAGCCGTTGGCGCCTCCATTCCATTCACCGGGGTAGTCCTCGTTCTATCCGGGCTCCGGCGCCATCACTCCGCACTCAGTCTACACTCCCGGGCCATCCACGCGCGAGCGTCTGCTGGAGCAGTTCATTGTAATTCAGCTCGGCTTGCCTCGCCCTCCCCCCCAGGGAAGTGCGAGTTGTGTCACCTCCTGCTCGTCCCCATTGCCCTGCATGACTGAGCTTGAGCTGCGGTCGTGCCCTACTTCCTCGTCTATCTCGCCATCCCCTGTGGTCTCCTATGCCCCCTTCCATGATGACGTCACATGGCTTGATGGTTGGGAGTCTCGGTTCGCGCCCCCTTCCACCGTGTCCGCGTCTCTGGCTTGCTGCCATGTAACTGTCAGTGATCTGGCGACACCGGTCCAGGACCCTGCCGAGACCTAGATCATCGACTCCGGAGCCACTCATCACATGACGGCCTCTCGCAAGGACTTTAGTATGCTTGGTCCTGTTGGCGATGTCTCCGAGATCCAGACGGGCTTCAGACAGGTGTTACCTGTCCGTAGTGTCGGCGTTGTTCGTTTCCGTGGTCCTGCCAGTGATATCTTCTTGACCGATGTCCTCTTCTTCCCAGGTCTAGAGCTCAGCCTTCTTTACGTTACTTCCTTTGACCACATGAGCATGGACGTTGTGCAGTCGCGTGGTGTTGGCACTGTGTCGTTGCGCCCGTCCGGTCTTGTCGTTTTGCACGCCACCACTCGTTGCAACCAGTGGCTCGTACCTCGTCTGTCCTCCTCTCCTTTTGTCCCCTCCTTGTCGGCCGCCACGGGCCATGTGTTCATCACCAGCACACTCTCTCCATAGCACACCCGACTCTTGCACTGCCTTTGCCACGTCCTTTGCTACGTCCACTCTGCTCCCGTAGAGAGCATGCTCCGCACCTAGCCGGCCAAAGGCCTTCACCCGGAGAGTTTCCCTCTCCCGTGCCCTACATAGTGTGTTGATTGCGCTCAGGGCAAGGTGCACCGGTCCACATACCCTCTGTCCTCTTCTCGTGCATCCGCCCCTCTAGACCTTGTCCATTCCAATGTCATGGGTCTTCTTCCCACTGAGTCTGTCGGAGAGTACGACCACTATGTCCTCACCGTCACAGACAACTACTCTCGCTACCGCTGGGTCTTCTGTCTTCGGTAGAAGAGCGATGTCACCCATGCCATTCAAGACTGGATTGTCCTTGCGGAACGCGAGTGTGGTCGATCTCTTTGCCGCTTTTTCTCCGATCGCGGTGGCGAGTATATGAGCAAGACCACGACTTTCCTTGCCTCCCGCGGTATCCACCACGAGACGTCCGCGCCTTACACGCCTGCCCAAAACGGCGTCTCTGAGCGGTGGAACCGTACGATGGCTGACTCCATACGCACCATGCGGGTTGAGTCTGGCCTCTCCGATGGATTTCATTTTGAATCCATGGCCTACATGACGTGGTTCTGGAACCGGATTCCCCACGGACCCCTTCCCTGCCAGTCCACACCGAACCAGCACTGGTGCGGTCAACGCGCCGACCTCTGCCCTGCTCGCATCTGGGGCTGCGTGGCCATTGTGTGGCTGCCCGTCCCACAGCAGGGCGGCAAGCTCGCCCCCCACGGGCGTCCTTGCACCTTTCTTGGTGTCTCTCGTCAGTCGAAGGCTTAGCGCTTCTTGGATCCCTCCCGACACTACATCGTCGAGTCCTGCAATGGCCTCTTCGTTGAGAAGTTGTTTCCGCGCGATCTCATTTGCTCCGGCTCGTCGGTGTCCCTCTCGTTCCGTGGGGGAGTGGTGAGTTCGTCCTTCGTCCCGCAGATTCCGGGAGACACATCACTTCATCCCTTTGAGCCAGCAGCCTCCGTCGCGCCCGCTGGCCCAGCCAAGCCAGGAGCCCTAGTTGCGTCCACTGGTCCCTTCGGGCCAGCCGCCCCAGTCGCGTCCACTGATCCCTCCGGGCCGGCCGCCCCAGTCGCGTCCACTGGTCCCTTTATGCGAGTTGCCCCAGTCGCGTCCACGGGTCCCTCCAAGCCAGTCGCCCCAATCGTGTCCACTGGTCCCTCCGGGCCGGCCGCCCCAGTCGCGTCCAGTGGTCCCTCTGGGCCAGTTGCCCGAGTCGTGTCAATTGGTCCCTCCGGGTCAGTCGCCCCTATCGTGTCCATTGGTCCCTTTGGGCCAGCCGCCCCAATCGTGTCCACTGGTCCTTCCAGGCCGGCCGCCCTAGTCGCGTCCACTGGTCCCTCTAGTCCAGTCGCCCTAATTGCGTCCACTGGTCCCTCCAGGCCAGTCGCCTCAGTCGTGTCCACTGGTCCCTCCGGGCCGGCCACCCTGGTCATGTCCACTGGTCCCTCCAGGCCAATCGCCTTAGTCATGTCCACTGATCCCTTCAGGCCAGTGGAGGCAGTCGCATCAACTAGTCCCTCCAGGCCAGTCGCCCCAGTTGTGTCCAGTGGTCCCTCCGGGCCGGCGGCCCTAGTTGCGCCCGCTGGCCCCTCCGAGCAAGCAGCCTCAGTCGCGTCCATTGGTCCCTTCGGGCCAGCCGCTCCAGTCGTGTCCACTGGTCCCTCCGAGCCAGGCACCTCAGTCACGTCCACTAGTCCCTCCAGGCCAGTCGTCCCAGTTGTGTCCACTGGTCCCTCCTGGCCAGTTGCCCCAGTCGTGGCCACTGGTCCCTCCAGGCCAGCCGTCCTCGTCGTGTCCACTGGTCCCTCCGGGCCAGCCGCCCCAGTCGCGTCCACTGGTCCCTCCAGGCCAGCTGCCTCAGTCGCGCCCGCCGGCCCCTCCGGGCCGCTGGCCCTAGTCGCGTCCGCTGGTCCCTCCGGGCTAGCGGCCCCAGTTGCATCCGCTGGCCCCTCTGGGCCATCAGCCTCAGTCGCGTGCGCTGGTCCCTCCGGGCCAGCAACCCCGTCCGCGTCCGTCGGCCCTTCAAACTCGGTGCCATCTCCTTCCTTGCCGCACTACATGCGTGGCCTAGGCAGCAACCTCCGACCCAGACCGTCAATGCGCGCGCAGACCGCATCACCTCGCCCAGTGGCATCTCGGCCCCCTGTCTTCCACTCCTATGGTCATGAGTGGGGACCCTTGCACTAAGGCCCTCAGCCTGAGCACCTCGGCCATCATTTTAGGCCTTCATCCTGGCTCTGTACTGCGCTACGTCATGCTTCATCACGAGCATTGGCATGTTGTCGTGGCTACACTCACACGCATCCCACTTGCAACTCGAGATGCACACGCTCTCTCAGTTCGCTCCATAGCAAGCCCAGAGGACCCAGCCACCCTGCGCGAGGCTCGAGCCTCCCCTGATGCAGCACGCTGGGATGATGCCTGCGCTGACAAGCTCATTGCTATCCGAAAGCACCACGTGTATGACCTTTTCGACCTCCCTCTGGGTCGGAAGGCCATCGGTGCCAAGTGGATCTTTCAGCGCAAATTGAAGCCCGACGGTTCCTTGGATAACTACAAGGCCCGCCTCACAGCCAAGGGGTTTGCTCAGCTCCCTGGGGTCGATTACGACCAGATATTTGCCCCAGTTGGCCGGTTTTCCACGAGCCGGGCGCTCTTCAGCCTGGTTGCCCAGCATGGGTGGGAGCTGCATCACATGGACGTGAGTAACGGCTTCCTCCATGGTTCACAGGAGTGTGAGGAGCTCTACATGGTGCAGCCTCCAGGCTTCGATGACGGCACTGGGAGAGTCTGGCGGCTGTGGAAGGCCCTCTACGGCCTGAAGCAGTGGCCTCGGTGCTAGAACCAGGAGATGAGCAGCATGCTCTTTCGCGGCGGCCTTCAGCGGAGCACCGCTGACCCCGCACTATTTGTCAGCCCGCGAGGCCAGACCCTCGCCGTTCTCCTGGTCTACGTCGACGATCTCCTCATTGCGTCGCCTGACATGAGTGCCATCTATCGTGTCTAGGACGTGCTGCACATTGCCTACCAGATGAAGGATCTCGGGTCTGCACGAGTCTTCCTGGGCATGGAGCTCGAGCATGATTGCTCCCAGAGCATTGTGCACGTCCACCAGGATGCCTATGTGCAGATCCTGTCCACTCGCTTCGTCGAGGACCTGCCCCTCGTGCCCAGCGCATCTTCACCCATGTCACCTGAGGGCCACGTGAAGCTCAAGATTCCTGACCCAGCCGTTGTTGGGTTGCCAGTTGACGTGACCCATATCTGCGAGTCATCGGGTCACTGATGTTCCTGGCGACGACGACGTGCCTAGATATCGCCCTCGCCGTCAACCTCCTGGCTCAGTTTTCTCAGGAGCCACGTTACCTCCACTTTGAGGCTACAATCCAAGTATTGTACTACGTCTTCTCGACTCCTCGACGAGTTCTCACGTTCCGCCGCCAGCCATCTGTCGTTGCGGTGAGCTACACCGACAGTGACTGGGCCGACAGTCCAGACGGCCAAAGTCGCACGGGCTAGATTTTTCTGGTCGGCGGCACGGCTGTGTCCAGGGGCAGTGGAAAGCAAGGGTGCATTGCACGCAGCACTGCTGAGGTTGAATACATGGCCCTTGGCTCAGGAGCGTGTGAGAGTGTGTGGTTGCATCATCTGTTGTCCGAGTTGCGTCAGTCCGTCGCATCCATCGCGTTGCATTGTGACAATGAGAGTGCCATGGCCATCGCCAACAATGACGGCGCGCATCACACATGCACTAAGCACATCAATGTTGAGTATCACTTTGCGCGTTCACTGTTGCATGACGGTAGCATCAACATTGTGTGGCTTGATATAGCACAACAGTTGGCTGACTTCTTGACCAAAGCACTGTAGCGCGACTCGTTCAAGAAGGTCGTGAGTTTGGTTGGCGTGCGTACGTCAATGGCTCTCTTTGTCCATGCTTGTGTCTCTCCGTGCCCTTGGAGAGTCTGGTTGTTGACTGTGTCTCTGCCCACCCATGTGCACTACGCCCGTGAGTCATAGAGGAGTGTTGGTTTCTGTGCATCTCTCATTGTGCTCTGTTGTGTCCTCCCGGCTTGTGTACATCGGCGTGTTGATGACTGACAACGAGACTCGACGCTGCTGGAGTTTCGTCCGGTGGAGCCGACCCACGCTGAGGCCTACTCCCACTTCGCTAGAGCCTCCTCCCTCCGGCGACATGCTCAGCTCCATCGACAGGCCTCCTCGGTGGTCAGGCCGCCGGCGGTCACTGCCACCGCAGATGTTGTCTACATGCTCCCAGCGCTGGTTCTGATTGTGCCATTGCGCATGCAACATCATGCTCTGCGTAGGGTCCATGTCTTTTGCTGCGTGGCACGGTTTGGCATCGTGGACCGTCGTAGGCACTGCCCGGTTTCGGGCAGCCATAACTCTTTGCTGCTGTTTTTCTAACTGATTCTTACCACATGACTGTGTTTGCAACGTCGGTGTTATGGTATGGTCCAATTTTAAGGTAGAACGGATGACTCCCGGGTTTTGGGGTGTCAAGCGTCTGGCAGGGCTCACTGAGAATACCCTGCCTGCCAGAAAATAGGTTTAGGATTCATTTCTGATTGGCTGGTTAGCTGAGTAACAAGTTCTACACTAGTGGGGGAGGAGCTAGAACTTGGAGGGGTCTCGCATTGTTGCTCATTCTTCATTCCTAATCATTCACTTTCAGTTTTCAACTGCTTTCTGGCGCTAACACCAGCGTGCACGTTTATGAGTAACAAACCCAGAGCTTCCAGACGTAGTCTCTAGAGCAGCAGACTGAGGGGGCAGCAAACTTAAGAAACTAGCGTGGAAGCCCGCACGCTGCATCAACAAAGCTGCTGTCCCAACCTGCTGCCTAGTTTTTCTATTTCCAGTGACTAGGCGTCAGTACCTGGTCAGACAGTGACAACAGTCACATATCGTACACAAAACGGCAAGGGTCTGGCTAGGACACACGACACAGGTGTCAGAATGCTTCAATAGCATGTGCAGAGAGAAATGACAAATGATAGGTCCATGGCATAAGTACTTGTTGTGGCGCACGTCGGGTGTCGCACGCGGCAGCACAAGGTCTGTCCTAAAACCAACCTAAAACCACTGTTTTCGCCGTAACTCAGCATAGACATGACAGAACGCTACGCCGTCTGAACCTATATGTGCAAAATCACAAGCCAAACGCTACCACTGGTCACATGCATGCATTTTGCATCAAACGGTGGACACATAATGACAGAACATGAAAATCGGGCCCACGGCCAGTCCACCGATAAAATCCTACGTGCTGGGGAAAAACTCTAGGACGTCCCTCGCAGTGTCCAGAGCTCTGGAACGGTCGTCGGTCAGCTCCAAGCTAGCACCACCAGATGATGCATCGGTACTACCTCCGTCTGCATGCGGGATCTGCACGGGCATGGACACGGCTGAGTGGTCACAATAAGCTGTAGAGGTCGAGAGGAACGTGACAAATCACAACACTCCCCCATGACCCAATAGTATGCATGTCCGTACAGGTGTAGCACTAAAACGAGTACAACAATGAGTGGAGAAACAGTCGTGATACAGAAAGAGGCACACCCCACACTCAACCACTCTTAGGCAAGGGGCGCAACCAAATAGAACAAGTGGCCCATTAGAAAATTCCCACTTGCTAGTGGCTTCATCAAGAAGTCAGCGCGCTGCATGTCAGTGCCAACCCATATGACAGATATCACGTGTCGCTCTACCAGATCACGCACAAAGTGATGCTCAACTACAATGTGCTTTGTGCAAGCGTGAAGGACACCAGAGTTCTCCGCAATGGCAAGGGCACTGTGGTTGTCGCAATGAATCACAATGGCAGAACCTGACTGACCCAGCTGAAGGAACAGGCACTGCAGCCATACTATCTTAGCAACCTCTGCACCAGGAGTAACATACTCTGCCTCCAACAAGCTACGTGCAATGCACACCCTACATCCTGTTGCGCCAGGACAAAGCAGTACCACCGAGCAGGAACACGTAACTGGTGCGACTGCGTCCATCTCGACTCCAAGGCTAATCGTTGTCCGTGTGGCTGTCAAGAACCACCAAACAGTGTCGGAAAAAACAGTCTGAGGTACGGTGTGGAGACCACGCACCGCACCAGTTGCACAGCCGCATGAAGGGCTCTAGCGCGTGGAGCCTGCAAAAACTGTGTAAGGAGGTTGATGGCATACGCGATGTTGGGACGTATGGTAGTGGCCGCGTACATCAAAGATTCGATGAGACGGAGGTACGATGTCATATCCACCGTCTCCCCTAGTTGTGTGCTCAGTACGGACACTCAGGCCTAGGGCCTTTGTGCAGGGATCACCACTCGCGATGCTTCGAGTGGAGCGCCTAGGTGCGAAACCTGACACTCGCTGGACTCCGGAGACCAATGATTGAAGACGACTGCTGGGCTCATGTGAGTAACCACGGCTCGAGGGGCTCATCTCTGGCTCAGGGACAAGCACGACCATAGCTGGTGAGGGATGAGACAAGGGAGCAGGTGATGTCGTGCGAGGAGATGCATGTGTGGGAGACATGAGACTTGGTATGACAGTAGGAGCAGGTGAAGCAAGATCACTCACAGAGGCAGGAGTAATTGCGGACAGAGGTGCACCATCACGAGTACCTGTGGGGTGTGAGGAAACAGGGGTAGAAGCCGGCTGTGCTGGAGAGGTCTCTGGGCCGACATCGATGATCGATGGGTCATCAAGAGCCGGAGACCGAGAAGTGGAGGGGGCTGAAACAGACACATCAGCCGGATGAGAGGTGCTCGCAGGCGTAGACTCCCCCATCCGTTGAGAAGCCTCACAAGTAGGAACGTGCGTGACGGACAGCGACGTGATCGAGGTCAGATCACAGTAGGGAAGAGACTCGAAGAAGAGCGTGTCGCGAGACTCAATGATGCGAAAACAAGCAGGGTCCCAAAAATGCCAGGCATTCGACTGCGGTGAGATGCATACGAAGGCACACAAGCGACCCCGCAGCGAGACCTTGGACCCCTGCTGGTCCTCGATGTACCATACAAAAGCCATGCATCCCCAGACACGAGCGAGACGCAGGTCAGCACAGTGGCCAAACCAAAGCTCGTAAGGTGTAACGTGGTCCGGAAGGGGACCATGCGGGAGATGGTTCTAGACCCACGTCATGTAGGCAAATCCTTCGAAGGTGAAGGATTCCTGGAGACCGCACTCAGACCGCATTGCACAAACCACATCCTCCATGGTACGGTTCTAGCGCTCAGAGACACCGTTCTGCTGAGGAGTAGTAGGAGCAGAGATCTGGTGAAAAACCCCGTGTTCGGCGAAGAAACCGTCCATCTCACCAAGAAACTCGCCGCCGCATTCCGAGCGGAAGGTATGCAGCGAATGGTGAGACTGACGCTCGGGCATCACTAGCCAGAGGCGAACCACGAGAGCGGCATCACTCTTTTGGCGCAGGTTGTAAACCAACCACATCCGGGTGAAGACAACAGTCAGGATCAGGACATATTTGTCCCAATAGGATAGAGACTTGGCAGGGAGAAGCCGCGTCAAGACCGAGTGTGGGCTGTGTCCGAATGAGCTTCGACACAGTGTCGAAGCCTACATGACACAAGCAATGATGTAGGAGTCGCAAGTGCTTAGCAGAAAAAACACCAGTGACAAACAATCGAGTAGGAGGGGAAAGGGAGAAATGAGGAGGAGGAGAAATCCGAGAGACGCAATATTGATCATCCACAACAGAGGTACAAAGAACATCAACACGAGTATCAATAGCTATCACAGTCGCGGAGTCTGCAGTGTACTCTGCGGAGAGTCCCATCGATGTGCATGCACACATAGAAAGCAACCTGAGCTCAAGGTCAGGCACAAAAAACACCTCGGAAAGATATAGGGGGCCAAACGGACCATCGAAGCTCACAACCCCAACACCGTGGACTGGCAAGGACTGACCAGATCCTGTGCAGACGGAACGAACAGACGCAACAGGACTGAAAACAACGAAGTCACTACATCGACAGGTCATGTGATGAGTGGCACCAGAATCGATGATCCAAGTGCCACCAGGATCACGATTGGAGGACGTTAGTGTACAACGGGCAACAGAACACTCGGCCTCAGACAGTCGTTGGACAACAGGTGAGGAGGAACAACGAAGGGCACAAAGGTGAGACTCATGAAGCCAATCGATAGTGTCAGGCCCATTGTCATCACATGCTAGCTGTGCCCCCCTGCACGAGTCATCACAAGCTACAAGAACAGACAAACCAACAGTCTGTGAACCACCCGGCTGTGACAACACACTTGCACCTATCTGAAAGAGATACGCCAGACGGTGACGGAGCTCGGCGATGGTGCGGTCACGTGGGTCCGGATTGCCACTACTCGCATGTGGTGAAGCGGGAACTGCTGCGGTCGTGGTCGCCGGGCGCCCAGAGGATGTGCTGCTTGATGTAGACCGTAGGGAGTGTGCAACCTGAAGCCCGCGAGTAATCCGCGCCCAGTCGAGCTGCTGCTGCCACTTGGTGTAGCAATGACCGCCTCCACAGTTGTAGCAGTGAACAATACGTCCAAGGCTACTACCTGATGACTACTGCTGCTGTGACTGCTGCTGGCCCGAGCCACGCCTCCCTCTCCCTTTCTTCCCTTGTGCTGCTGATGCCACACCCTGCGTTTGAGTCGGGGTAATTGGGGTGGAAGAGGAAGAGGAGGACGTGCTAGAGGATGGAGGAGTAGGCTACAGGAGGGGCGTTGGTGGTGACTCGATGACTGCTACAGCAAGAGGACTCTCCTAATGAGCCACGGCTGCCTCACGGGTGGAAGTCACCTGGAGGAAAAGCTGATGCCCCCAGGGAAGGAGCTGCAGGGAGGTGGAGAAAGGCTCGAGCACGGTGTCGTTGTACCTCGTGAAAATGTCTATGTGCTCAAGGCGGACTCCGAGCATGATTGTGCGAAGTGCCTCCTGAGATCCCAAGGCGCGTGTAGATGCGCATGACGCGCTGCTAGTAGTCGGCTGCAGACTTGTTAGGTCCCTGAGAAAGGGAGTGAAAGGCACGAATGTGGGCGGCGCGGGTGGCGTGCGTCTCTACAGCAAGCAGGGATAATGTCAGATCCCAACCTCCACGTGGATAAGCCTCTATGCCTATGCCGACCTCTCCAAGGAACGGGCAGAAGTCTACGATGGTCTCGCACGGCATGGCGTAAAGGAGTCTGCACATGGTCCTGACATTTTCAGCACCTGTGCTTGGTTAGTAACCTGATACGGACTGTGATAGTAGGGCCACACCCCCTCTGAAGTGGCCCAAACCTGGAAAAGGACCTCCTAACAGTCAAAACCGTCCTTGCCGACATATCGTGGGGGTGGTGTCTCGAATTCCTTGGGTTACTGCTCCGTAGGGAGAGCAACCACAAGCTGAGAAGGAGGAGGGATGGGGACGACACAGGGAAGAGGAAAGTCGCTGGGGTGGAGGTCAGGCGAGGATCGAATCTCAGGAAAAGAGGAAACAGATGTATGTGGGGGCCAAGAGCGCGTCTGGAGCTGGTGAAGACACTCCTGATGCACAAGAATCTCGCTCTCGTGAGCGCCGCTCTCCATAACTGGCATGTCAAGGTCCTCATCCCAAGGATCAAGAGGTGGTGGGTTGCGTCATGCTCCTGTCACCGGTGCAGGTGCTGACTGCTGTGTAGAGGGTGCGACACCGACGACTCCCTCGGAGGTCTGCAGTGGGACCGTGGACTGACCACGAAGAAGCTGCGTGAGCGTACAGATAGTGACAGTTTGCTCCTGCTACAGACAACGCATCTCGTCCTGCTAGCTCCGCAGGTCCTCAATAACCTGCGAGCATGGGCTCATGACCCCTGAGGAGGAAGAAGAGGGATCTAGTGGTCTTTTGCCCTTATCACCGGCTGGAGCCATGTCAGCACTGAGTATGGGTCGGGATGTTAAACTGGTTGGATTGCACAACCGTCAGCATTCTTGAGGAGTTGAAACGCTAGCAACTTTTGACTCTCCAACCAAAAAAATGACTAAGGCAAGTACTGACGTCAGCAGGGGTTTGCTGAAGTCAGCTCAGACCTGATGATGTTAGCAAGAGAAATGCTAACGTCGGGAAAGCCTTTTTTTTTGGACAACCCTTGCAGTTGTTGCCCCGCTGCGTAAGGGGCACAGCAGCAGTGTGCAGCTGCTGCCACAAATGCGCAAGCAGCCGCGCGGCTGCTGTTGCAGGTGCCGGCGCAGCAGTAGCAGCAGCCAAGCGGAAGCTGCTGCGGAGCTTCTGTACAGCTTCCACGCGGGTGCTGCGAAGCAGCCGCCCCCTTGCACAGCGGGGCAACAACTGCGACATCAGCAGCTGATGTTGCTGAAGATGCAGGTGCTACTACTCAACATGATGCTGTTGAAGTTGTCAACACCAAGTGTTTAGTAGATGCAGCCAACATCGCTCATGGTGTAAATTCTACTCAGGAACCTGGTGGTGCTGATGGAGTCGACACCAAGGGCGCAACCAATATAGCCAATGCAGCTGGTGCTGCAGATGGTGTAGATGATGCAGATGCAGCCGGCGCTACACCACAAGTACATGATGTTGCTGATGCTGTCGATACCAAGGATACAGCTGGTGCAGCCAATTAAGCTAATGCAGTGGATGCAGTTGATGCAGCAGGTGGAGCTAATGCTGCTAAAGTTGGAGGCCTTACCACTACACATGATGCTACTGAAGCTTTCGAAACCAAGGGTGCAGTAGGGGCAGCCAATGCAACTGATGATGAAGATGTTACTGCGATACCTGATGCTGCTCATGGAGACGACACCAAGAGTACAACTGATACAACAAGTTCACCTGGTACTATCGTCAAAGCATCTGGTGTTGGTGATGCTGTCAACACCAAGGGTGCAGCTGATGCAGCAAAGGCAGCTGGTGTAGCGGATGCAGCTAATTCAACTAGTGGAGCTAATGCTACTGACAGTGCTTGCACTGTGACTGATGCAGTAGGTGTTACAAAAGCACATGATGCTCCTGCTCCAACATCGGTGCCCACTCTTGTCGTCGATGTCGTGCTGACTGGATGCACAAACCCGCCCTTAACTGGCATAACAACATAAGCTGTCGGAGATAAGGATGTGCACGTGACAAGATGGTCGCAATGTGCTCCAGGCTAACGAAGGCGTCAACGACGAGTCTGACTTGAGCGTAGAGGAGAGGATGGCTCATCCATCATCATCCGGACGCCACAGGAATGGAGAGTGGAAAGGATGGTGGCAGACTGGGACAAAATGTCTGGGAAACCTACACATGAAGAAGAAGAGATCGATATCAAATTCAGAGAGTCAAAGTGCTTTGAGACAACATGGACACAGAGCTACTACATCATCCACTTCAGACCCTGGAACTCGGTGTAGAGGATTGCAAGAGCTCTGGCGGCATCCCAGTGCCTGGCTTTTGCCTTTGCTTTTGCCTCATGCCTGATACGGCATTGCCGTATCAGGCATGTCTGTCTTCTGTGTGAGGGAACAAGACACACGAGGCTGGAGCCAAGGCAAAAGCCAGGCACTAGGATGCTGCCAACATCGGCGCCAGTCGTGGCCCCCATCTCCACAGAAATGACAAGCAAAGCCACGTGAAAGTGATTCGTATTGGCGAAGGAGAGTGCCAATCCCGTCTGAATCACACGGACGCAGATGGAGAGTGCTGCATCTCGGTGATGTAGAGGCTCACCAGGGGAGCGGCTGGCCATTAAGGTCTCAAAGAGATGGTGTTGGTGGCAACGTCACCAAGCATGGATAATGATGAGGATGAACTTGGAGAACAAAGCCTCCTGGTGATGTAGACAATGACCATGGAGAACGCCAGCCAGGAGGTGATGTAGTGTGCCCGGTCACCATGCCGCCATGCCGCCACGGATAGACATGTAAAGCGCTGTCTCCTGGCGGCATAGAAGCCGACTACCAAGGAGGCTGTCCAGATGGTCCACATAATGGTGGTTCTGGATGCCAGGAGAACGTGCTGCTAGGCTGATGACATGGGGAAGCAGTGAGAAGCATATCTCACAGCGGTGCATAAACTGACCATAGAAGTGACTGGCCAGCAACACTATGAGATGGTGGTGCCAGCAGCAAGATCACCGTGCCTGGAGATATCTGGTGATGATAGTGAGCTTAGGAAGCACTATCTCTATTCGGTGTAGTAACCGACCATGGAAGCGCATGGCCAGGTGATGCACCATCATGCCGGGAGAAGGCAGATGATGGGGGAAGGGCAATGAACGCTAGGTCTATGAATCGACAAAACTACACACGGGAGAGCATGGTCAGGTGGTGATCCTATCTACTACATCATCATGTATGGAACGCCGGTGAGGTGAGTGAGAGTGGTGAAAGATGTCTCGGAGGCAGAGGATTTGCCTATGAGATGTAGGACAAGCCTGGGCCGGAGGGACTACCATGCACGTGGAGCATGCATGACGTGGAGAACTTAGAGAAATTAGACGGAAAAAATCACTAAGGGAAATAATGAAGAATCGGAGAGACACATTGTTTTCTTTATTCTACCAAAAATCTATACATTACCAACACCTGGACAGCGAGGCTTGAGAAGAGCACCACCCTCGCAATCGTGTGGTACTCACGCAAACACAAAGGGCCTGTACCAGAATCGCCAGTGTCCGGTGCGGAAGGGAATTTTGCGCGGGGGTTTCGCGTCGACGACGGGTCAACGGTGGCCAAAACTGTCACGAAAATAGTGGTGATGGGTCAACTGGAAGTGAAATTAGTCGCGACGTGCGAAAATGCTGGCGAGCTGACGAGGATTCATTTGGGAAAAAGGTGGCCACCGTGGACGGCATCCATCCGGCAGGGTCTCCACAGTGTGCGGTGGAGCCTGCAGCTCGCTCTGTCATTGGTCGGAAGGCTCCTAGCAGAAGCATCGCACAACATTACACCTGCCGGGCGGCCACCGCATGCTGGCAGCTCCGGCCGTCTGGTGGAATTTGAGTGAGGATTTCACGTGCACTTTTCAATGGTGTGTCTCATGCGATGGACGAACGGATGCAGGTGATAACATGCCATGATTTTCTCCTAAAACTTGGAAGTTCAAACCAGTCGTAAGTCCGTAATCTCAAGCTCCAGGTAGCAACTCGACCCCATGAACAAACCGCCTCGAGCCGCTTGACCCCTTCGAGTCGCAAGAGCTGACTCAAATGGGGGTACTTGCGCCACGCCACCACAGCTCCGAAGGCATTTTACGCCATGGATTCTGACGACTCACCCACCGTCAGCAACCCTGAGGGCTCCTCCCAACTTCCGTATGGCATCCTGTCACTTCGTCGC
>SZWC01017852.1:44646-55681 GCA_023375785.1 Penium margaritaceum | reverse complement strand
TGCACCAGATGGATGTGAACAATGCGTTCCTCCACGGCACCTTGGAGGAGGAGATCTACATGGTCCAGCCACCTGGGTTTGAGGTCGAAGGCAACAAGGTCTGGCGCTTGCGCAAGGCCTTGTATGGCCTGAAGCAGTCGCCCCGGTGCTGGAACCGAGAGATCACTCGCACCCTCACTCAGGCCGAGTACGTCCAGAGTGATGCCGACCCGTCACTTTTCATCCGACGGACAGCCGAGCACCTCACTGCCATTCTGGTGTATGTGGACGATCTCCTGATTGCGTCTCCTTCACTGGAGGCCGTGAAGGAGGCCAAGGCGGTCCTGCAGGCCGCCTACAGGATGAAGGACCTTGGTCCAGCGGCTGTTTTCCTCGGGATGGAGATTGTGCGTGATCGTCGTCGACGGACACTCCTCCTCCATCAGGCACGATATGCACAGGTTGTGGGGGAGCGGTTTGCTGACCTCCTTGGCGCTGTTCCCGCCGCCTCGTCACCCATCACTCCCGACGGGCAGGACGCCCTGAAGGTGACAGACCCAGCCGATCTGGGCGAGACTGTGGACGTGACCCTGTACTTGCGCATCATTGGCTCACTGATGTACTTGGCCACGACCACGCGTCCCGACATTGCGTTCGCTGTCAACCTACTCGCACAGTTCAGTCAGTCCCCTCGGGCTCGCGCTCTGCACGCAGCTTTGCGAGTCGTCCGGTACGTGGTCTCCACACCGTATCACGGTCTCTGCTTTCGGAGACAGTGCTCGGTTGTGGTAGATGGCTACACCGACAGCGACTGGGCATGGAGTCCTGATGGACGCAGCCGCACGGGTTACGTGTTCCTGCTTGGTGGCACCGCTGTGTCTTGGCGCAGCGGCAAGCAGGGGTGCATTGCTCGCAGCTCCTCAGAGGCTGAGTATGTTGCTCTGGGCGCTGGCGCCGCTGAGGCGGTGTGGCTGCAGCGGTTGTTCCAGTGCTTGGGTCAGTCCGTGCCTACCATCATCCTCCGATGCGACAACCAGAGTGCTCTCGCGATCGCTGAGAACTCTGGTGTGTTCCACGCACGCACGAAGCACATCGCTGTCGAGTATCATTTCGTGCGCGATCTGGTGGAGCGGCAGTTGATCTCCATCGTCTGGGTGGGCACAGACTTGCAGCGCGCTGACTTCCTGACCAAGGCACTGGCACGTGGGAAGTTCCTCGGGGCTGTTTGTTGCGTCGGATTGCGACCCCTGTCCGAGAGTGGGTGATTGTCCGGGTCCCTGTTGAGCACTCTGTGTTGCACCGGCACACGTTCTGCACATGTATGGACATGCGTACCATCGGGTCATGGGGGAGTGTTGTGATGTTGTCAGTCATACACAGTTGTACAGTTGGTTGTGACCACTCGGCCGTGTCCATGCTCGTGCAGATCCTTGAGGCGGACCCAGCTGGAGACAGAGTTCCCTGAGGTGATGCTCCACCCGCTGGAGGCAGCCTGGCAGCCTACCCAGTGTACCAGAGGGCTCCCACAGCCCACGGACTACGTTTGGAGGTCTTCAGGATTTTCTCGGTGGACAGCCCTGCCAGGCTGATTTACATGTTTGTTTTCTTACACTCTCCGGCTGTTCCCGGACGTAGGCGTGTGACCAGTCGTTGTGTCTGTCTTTTTGTCGTGCATCCGAAGGATCAGACGGCGCTCCGTTTGGACGCTTATGCGCAGAATTATGGCCAAAACAGTGGTTTTGGGCCGGTTCAGGTTTGACAGGCACCGCCATGTGCGCCACCCGCCGTGAGCCACGGCGGCTATTTATGTTGTGGACCTGTCATTTGTTATCTCTCTCTGCATTAACTTCAGTTGGAGCTTGAGATACAAGTGCACGTGTCTCTCCCTACCCTTGCTGTCCCTTGCATGACCTGTGTGTCAACCAGCCAGACCCGTGCTGTCAGGCTAGCAAGCAGAAAGGCTAGGAAGCTTCCTGGAATCTTCTCAAGTCACAGGTCGTACACACTATGGCACGGGTTTGGCTAGGAGACGCAAGGCAAAGTGTCAGAATGCTTCAATATAGAATATGCAGAGAGAAATGACAAATGACAGGTCCAAGGCATAAATACCTGCTACGGCGCACGGTGGGTGTCGCACGCGGCAGTCCAAGAGCTGTCCTAAAACCGGCCCAAAACCAGTGTTTTGGCCGTAACTCTGTGCACACATGTCAGAATGTTACGCCGTCTGAACCTGGACGTGCAGAATCAAAAGACGGACGCTACGACTTGTCACATGCATGCATCCATCGACAGACAGTGAGCATACAATGCAAAAACATGCAAATAAGCCTCATGGCCAGTCTGCCGAAAGACGCCTACAAGATGTAGAAGACACAACAGAGAGTCCCGGTGGCATCTGGGGCTCTGGTGCAGTGGTCGGCCAGCTCCAAGCTCGTAGTCCGCCGCCTGTCGTCGCGCCGGTGTCACCAGGGCCGCCCGCCTCAGGGATCTGCACGAGTATGGACACGGCCGAGTGGTCACAGTAAACTGTACAGGAACGACACAAAGCACAACACTCCCCCATGACCCGATGGTACGCATGTCCATACGCGTGTAGCACTAGTACGAACACAATAGTGAGTGACAAGCAAATGAGACGCAGACGTACATCCCACACTCAACCACTCTTACGCACGGGGCGAAGCCCAACAGAACGAATGGCCACCAGGAACTTTCCGCGAGCAAGTGCCTTCGTCAAGAAGTCAGCACGCTACGTGTCAGTACCAACCCACATGATGGAGATCACGCGTCGCTCCACCAGATCACGAACGAAGTGATGCTCAACCGCAACGTGCTTTGTGCGAGCATGAAAAACACCAGAGTTCTCCGCAATGGCGAGAGCACCATGGTTGTCGCAACGCAGCACAATGGCGGGTACTGACTGCCCAAGCTCAAGAAACAAGCGCTGCAGCCATACTGCCTCAGCAGCCCCTGCGCCCAAAGCAACATACTCTGCCTCTGACGAGCTACGTGCAATGCAGCCCTACCTCCCGCTTCGCCAAGACAAAGCGTTACCACCAAGCAGAAACACGTAGCCAGTACGACTGCGCCCATCAGGGCTCCAAGCCCAGTCACTGTCAATGTAGCCGTCAAGGACCACCGAACACTGCCGACGAAAGCTTAGTCCGAGGTACAGCGTGGAGATCACGTACCATACCACTCGCACAGTCGCGTGAAGGGCTCTCGCATGTGGAGCCTGCGAGAACTGAGCGAGGAGGTTGACGGCGAACGCGATGTCAGGACGCATGGTGGTGGCCAGGTACATCAGAGATCCGATGAGACGGAGGTACAAGGTCACGTCCAATGTTTCCCCCAGCTGTGTAGGATCATCCACCTTCAGGGCATCCTGCCCATCGGGTGTAAGAGGAGTGGAAGCGGATGGCACTGCACCAAGGAGATCGCTGAAGCGCTCCCCCACGACTCGTGCGTATCGGGCCTTATGCAGCAACAGTGTCCGATGTCTGCGATCTCGCACGATCTCCATACCGAGAAACACCGATGCAAGACCGAGGTCCTTCATCCTGTAGGGAGACTACAGGACAGCCTTGGCCTCCTTCACGGCCTCGAGGGACGGAGACGCAATCAAGAGGTCATCAACATAGACCAGGATGGCGGTGAACCGCTCGGGTGTCGGTAGGATGAAGAGCGAGGGGTCTGCCTCGCTCTGTACGTATCCTACGCGAGTCAAAGTGCCAATGATCTCCCAGATCCAGCACCGTGGAGATTGCTTGAGGCCATACAAGGACTTGCGCAAGCGCCAGACCTTGTCACCGTCCTCAAAACCTGGTGGCTGAGCCACGTAAATCTCCTCATCCAGAGAGCTATGGAGGAACGCATTGTTCACATCCATCTGGTGCAGTTCCCAGTCATGCTGAGCCACTACACCGAACAGAGCTCGAGCTGAGGTCATGCGGCCGACAGGGGCAAAGGTGTCAGTATAATCGACTCCCTCAATTTGAGAGTACCCCTTGACGACCAAGCGGGTCTTGTAGCGTTCCAGTGAGCCATCCGGCTTCACCTTCTTGCGAAAGACCCACTTGACCTGAATCGCCTTCCTCCCAGGGGGAAGGTCGACAAGCTCATAGATTCGGTGTTCTCAAATAGCGCGAAACTCATCCTCGGAAGCAGCTCACCAGGCATCGGCATCCTCCGATGAGAGAGCCTCCCTCAATGTGCCAGGGTCGGGCGCCATAGAGGGGGAACTCTGCGTGGCGAGTGCACACGCCTCAGTGTCGGGCCAGAAGGCCACGAGATCAGCTGCTGCGTCATAGGCGATGTGGAACTCGTGAGTGACCAGGTCGTGCCCTACAGGGCACGCTGGATGTACCTCTGAAAGCTCGGTGCGGGCACTCAGGCCTAAGGCCTTTGTGCCTGGATCACCGCTCACGATGCTGCGAGTGGAACGCCTGGGTCCGGGACCCGACGCTCGCTGAGCTCTGGAGTCTAGTGGTCGAAGGCGGCCACCGGGCTTACGGGAGTAACCGGAGGTTGAGGGGCGCACCTTAGGCTTAGGGACAGGTACGACTAGAGGAACAGGTACGACCACAGCTGGTGAGGGCTGAGACGAGGCAACCGGAGAGGCCGAGCGAGGAGATGAGTGTGTGGGAAACACGGGGCTGGGTGTGACAGCAGGCAAGGCTGGTCCGGACACTGAGGCAGGGGTGTCAACCGACGTAGGAACGGGAGTGGGCAAGACTGGGTCGGACGCAGGAGCAGGGGTGCCGGCAGACACAGGTGATGGTGCAGGAGGAGACGTGAGAGAAGAGGTACCTGTGGGGTGTGAAACAGGCTGTACAGGCGAGATCTCTGGGCCGACGGCAATGATAGCCGGATCATCAAGGGTTGGAGATCGAGAGGGGGCTCGAGCGGACACATCAGCCGGACGAGGGATGGTCGCAGGCATAGAAGTCTCCCTCATCCGCCGAGGACCCTCACAGGAAGGGACATGGGCTGCGGAGAGGGCTGTGATCGAAGTCAGGTCACGGTACGTGAGTGACTCAAAAAACAGCGCGTCACGGGACTCAATGACGCGACGACGAGTGGGGTCCCAAAAACGCCAGGCCTTCGACCGCATGGAGATGCCAATGAAGGCACACAAGCGACCCCGAGGGGAGACCTTGGACGCCTGCTGGTCCTCGGTGTACCACACGGAGGCCAGAGATCCCCAGACGCGAGCGAGACGAAGGTCAGCACGGTGGCCAAACCAGAGCTCGTACGGTGTAACATGGTCCGGAAGTGGACCATGCGGGAGGCGGTTCCAGACCCAAGTCATGTAGGCGAAGCCCTCGAAGGCGAAAGACTCTGGGAGACCACACTCAGACCGCATGGCGCGAACCGCATCCTCCATGGTGCGGTTCCAGCGCTCACATACACCGTTCTGCTGTGGAGTAGCAGGAGCGGAGACCTGGTGAAAAACACCGTGCTCAGCAAAGAAGGAGTCCATCTCGCCAAGGAACTCGCCGCCGCGATCCGAGCGAAAAGTATGTAGCGTGTGGCGAGACTGACGCTCAGCCATCACGAGCCAGAGCCGAACCGCAAGGGCGACGTCGCTCTTCTGACGCAGACTGGAGACCCACCGCATGCGGGTGAAGTCATCAGTCAGCGTCAGAACATACCGGCCCCTCTCGGACAGGGACTCGACCGGGAGAGGACCGAGAACGTCCGAGTGGACCAACTCGAGAGGCCTAAGCGCTCGGGAACGCGAGTGAGGGTAGGTGCACCGGTGCATCTTCCCCTGAGCACAGAAAAGACAGTCGATCTTGGGTGGCTTCTCGAAAGAAGCCACGTCAAGACCAAGAGCAGGCTGTGTCCGAATGAGCTTCGACACAGTGTCGGAGCCCACGTGACACAGACGACGATGAAGCAAGCGCTGCTGTTCCGAGGATAGAACACCAATGACAAAAACGCGAACGGATGAGGAGGGAGAGCAAGGGGAGGAGGGCCGAGCGATACGATACAAATCATCTATGACTGAAGAACGCAAGACAATGCTGCGGGTGTCAGTAGCAGTCACATTCGCTGAATCAGCGGTATGCTCCACAGAGAGACCCATCAGAGTGCAGGCATGCACAGAAAGTAGGCTGAGCTCAAGATCAGGCACAAACAACACGTCAGAAAGATACAAGGGGCCAGACAGACCATCGAAACATACAACCCCCACACCGTGGACTGGCAAGGACTGACCAGAGCCTGTACGAACAGAACGAACAGTCGTGACAGGACCAAGTACGACAAAGTCCCTGCGACGGCACGTCATGTGATGGATGGCCCCAGAATCGATGATCGAAGTGCCACTGGAATCACAACTGGTGGACGTCACTGTACAACGAGCAATGGAACACTCGGCATCAGAGGGATGCTGAGCCGACAGTGGGAAAGAACGACGTACATCACGAAGATGAGACTCATGAATCCAGTCAGTGCAGTCAGGCCCATCATCATCAGATGCTGACTGTGCTCCCCCACACGCGTCATCACGAGCCACGGGAACGGACAAACAAGCAGTCTGTGAACCACCCAAGGATGACAACACACTTGCACCTCCCTGAAAGCGAAGCGCCAGAAGATGATGAAGCTCGGCGATGGTGCGGTCGCGTGGGTCCGGATCGCTGCTGCTCGCCGGTGAGGATGCAGGAACAGCTGCAGTCCTGGCCGCCGCGCGTCCCGAGGAGGGTGCGGGGGATGCGCCGGACGTGGAACGAAGAGCATGAGCAGCGTGAAGCCCACGGGTGATCCGCGCCCAGTCAAGCGGCTGCTAGCACTCGGTGTAGCGATGGGCGCCTCCACAGTTGTAGCAGTGCACAGAACGACCACTGCTACCACTGGATGATGACTGCTGCTGAACTGATCCACGCTTCCTATTCTTCTTCTTCCCCTGGGCGGCTGCTGCATCGCCCTGTGCTTGCGTGGGTGTAGACGGGGTCGAAGAGGAGGAGGAAGATGAGGTGGTTATGTGGAGGTGGATGAGGGTGACTACAGGAGAGAAGATGGTGGTGATGCGACGACTGCTGCAGCGAGGGAGGTCTCGTGATGCGCTACTGCTGCCTCATGGGCTGAAGTCACCTGGAGGAAAAGCTGATGCGCCCAATGGAGCAGCTGCAGAGTGGCTGAGAAAGGCTCGAGGACAGCGTCGCTGTACCGCGTGAAGATGTCGGTGTACTCAAGGCAAACTCCGAGCATAATCGTCTGAAGCACCCACAGCTGTGTGCCTCCTGAGGTTCCTAGACGCGTGCAGATACGCATAGCGCGTCGCCAGTAATCCGCTGCAGACTCCGCAGGCCCCTGACGAAGCGAATGGAAAGCACGAATGTGTGACGCACGAGTGGCGTGCGTCTCTGCGGCCAGCAGGGATAACGCCAGATCCCTGCCTCCACGGGGATCGGCGCCGGGGCCTGTGCCAGCCTCGCCAAGGAAGGGGCGGAAGTCGACAACAGTCTCGCGTGGCATTGCGTAGAGAAGTCCGCGCATGGCCCGGGCTGCTGTCAGTGCCTGTGCTGGGTCTGTAGACTTGTGCGGGCTGTGGTAGTAAGGCCACACTCCCTCAGATGTAGCCCACACCTGCAACAGGATCTCCCAACAGTCGAAACCATCCTCGCTGATGTACCGTGGAGGCGGAGCCTCAAAGTCCTTAGGTTGCCGCTCCGTGGGGAGAGCAACCGTAGGCTGAAGAGGACGAGAGATGGGAAAAACTCCTGGGAGAGGGTGATCGCCAGGGTAGTCACGTGATGATCGTATCTGGGTAACCGGTGGAGGTCGGGTACCCGTCTGCAGTTGACGGAGGTGCTCATGGAGAACTCGAATCTCGTGCTCCTGGGAATCATCCGTGATGCCTGGCATGAATGGCTCATCGTGTAGTGGCTCATCATCAAGGAGGTCAGCAGGTGGTGGGTCAGGTGGAGCGCCTGTCACGGGTGCCTGAACCGAATGCTGGGTACTGACCGCAACTCCGGCAGCTCCCTCAGAGATCCGCGGAGGGGCCGTGGACTGAGCGCGCAGAAGCTCAGTCAGCGTGCGGATAGCGTCAGTCTGCTCTCTCTGGAGACGACGCATCTCATTCTGCTGGCTGCGCAGGTCCTCAATGGCCTGCGAGCGTGGACTCAGTACGCCAGACGAGGAGGAGGAGGGATCGCCTGGTCCCTTCTCCTTGCTGTCGGACAGGCTCATGTCGCCGCTCAGTATGGGGCGACGGATGAAGTTTGTCNCTGCAGTTGACGGAGGTGCTCATGGAGAACTCGAATCTCGTGCTCCTGGGAATCATCCGTGATGCCTGGCATGAATGGCTCATCGTGTAGTGGCTCATCATCAAGGAGGTCAGCAGGTGGTGGGTCAGGTGGAGCGCCTGTCACGGGTGCCTGAACCGAATGCTGGGTACTGACCGCAACTCCGGCAGCTCCCTCAGAGATCCGCGGAGGGGCCGTGGACTGAGCGCGCAGAAGCTCAGTCAGCGTGCGGATAGCGTCAGTCTGCTCTCTGGAGACGACGCATCTCATTCTGCTGGCTGCACAGGTCCTCAATGGCCTGCGAGCGTAGACTCAGTATGCCAGACGAGGAGGAGGAGGGATCGCCTGGTCCCTTCTCCTTGCTGTCGGACAGGCTCATGTCGCCGCTCAGTATGGGGCGACGGATGAAGTTTCTCGGATTTTAAAAGCGTCAGCGTTTCTCGACGATTTGAAACGCTGGCAACTTTTGACTGTCCGGCCAAAAAATTGACTAAGTATGGTGCTGACGTCAGCAGGTGGTTGCTGACGTCAGAACGACTGATGACGTCAGCAAGCAAAACTGCTGACGTCGGATTTTCTCCTCCTTTTTTGTTTTTCCTTTTTGTTTCTTGTTTTTTTTTTCTCGCGAATCTGCGCGCGCGTGTAGCCGCTCCGCGGTGGCCGCGCGGACGCTGCGCGGAAGCTGCGCAGCAGCTTCCGCCCAGTTGTTGCTGCAGCTGTGCTGTCAGCTGCAGCAGCAGCTGTGTAGCTGCGGATGCAGCGGTGGCAGCAGCGGCTGCGCTGCTGCTGCTGCTGCTGCTGCTGCTGCTGCTGCTGCTGCTGCTACTGCTGCGCGCTGTGGCTGCTGCTCGCTGCCGCCGCCGCGCGCTACTGCTGCTGCCGCTGCCGCGCTGCTGCTGCTGCTACTGCTGCTGCTGCTCTGCTGTTGCCGCCGCGGCTGCCGCTGCTGCTGCTGCATTGCTGTTGTCGCCGCTGCTACTGCGCTGCTGCTGCCGTTGTTGTTGCTGCGCTGCTGCTGCCGCCGCCTCTGCTGCTGCTACTCTGTTGCTGCGGCTATGGGAGGGGCGGCTGCACTCACTGCAGCCGCCACGCACCTCGTGTGGCGGTGCACAACACTGTTGGTGCCTCTGCTGCTGCGATCTCACGTGGTGGGTGGGGCTGCGTAGACGGCGACCGGCTGTCTCAAGCAGTCCTCAGGAACTCTGCTGTAGCGGTGACTCTCACTGCTGCTGCTCTGCTGCGTCTCTGCTGCGCAGCTCAGTGAGAACTGTCTCACTGTTCTGATACCATGAGAAAATGCGTGGAAGCTTCCTAGCAACGCAGCCGCTGACTAGGCGTCAGTGCCTGATCAGACGGTGTCGACAGTCACAGGTCATACACACTACGGCACGGGTTTGGCTAGGAGACACAAGGCAAAGTGTCAGAATGCTTCAATATAGCATATGNTGCGCAGCTCAGTGAGAACTGTCTCACTGCTCTGATACCATGAGAAAATGCGTGGAAGCTTCCTAGCAACGCAGCCGCTGACTAGGCGTCAGTGCCTGATCAGACGGTGTCGACAGTCACAGGTCATACACACTACGGCACGGGTTTGGCTAGGAGACACAAGGCAAAGTGTCAGAATTCTTCAATATAGCATATACAGAGAGAAATGACAAATGACAGGTCCAAGGCATAAATACCTGCCGCGACGCACGGCGGGTGTCGCACGCGGCAGTCCAAGAGCTGTCCTAAAACCGGCCCAAAACCAGTGTTTTGGCCGTAACTATGCGCACACATGTCAGAATGTTACGCCGTCTGATCCTGGACGTGCAGAATCAAAATACGGACGCTACGACTTGTCACATGCATGCATCCATCGACAGACAATGAGCATACAATGCAAAAACATGCAAACAAGCCTCATGGCCAGTCTGCCGAAAGACGCCTGCAAGATGTAGAAGACACAACAGAGAGTCCCGGTGGCATCTGGGGCTCTGGTGCAGTGGTCGGCCAACTCCAAGCTGGTAGTCCGCCGCCTGTCGTCGCGCCGGTGTCACCAGGGCCGCCTGCCTCAGGGATCTGCACGAGTATGGAGACGGCCGAGTGGTCACAGTAAAATGTACAAGAACGGCACAAAGCACAACATCCATGTCAAGAATAAAGATGTGTTGAACGGCTGCCCATCTCGAATTGACAACTGTCCTGAAGTTGGATACAAGGTCAAGGCCTGCTGAGACCCGTGATTATTGGAAACCTGTGCTCGTTGATGGAGGTCTCAGGTCGAGATGTATCGGGTCCCATTCATCTTAAACTCTCCGAACACATGTCCATGACAATGAGCGTACTTGCTCCACGTGTCCAGCACAGATTAGCTTCAGGATGCCTATGGATTTGCTTTGTCCATGTACCTGGGCTCACGCTTTCACTTTATTACATGAAGACTTTCCCTCAACTGCTGTCCAACATGGTCATTGGGTTACGTAGTAACCATTGTCATCAAACTTTAGACTCAAGCTGCAAATCAAATTTCGGCATAATTTCACGTTTTCAAATAATACAGTGTGTGTAAAGACTTGTGTGTGTGTGTGTGTGTGTGTGTGTGTGTATGTGTGTGTGTGTGTGTGTGTGTGTGTGTGAGAGAGAGAGAGAGAGAGAGAGAGAGAGAGAAGAGATCAGAGAGAGAATGAAGATTTATGAAGTACCTCTTCCAAGTGGGCAGAGAAAGTACCATGCTGCCCAGAGCTTAGTTGAGAGTATCAACATAAAGAGCTTCACAGGGTTATGGTGAGAGATAGGGAGGGAAAGGGAGAGAGAGA
>SZWC01017852.1:4148-16773 GCA_023375785.1 Penium margaritaceum | reverse complement strand
ACCACCACCTCTGATGCCCTCTCGCCCCACAGCACTCGAAAAACCACTTTTTCTCAAACGCAGTGGAAAGGGCCACGATGGCTTTCCGTCTCCAGCGTTCCTGTGGAGTTGCAGGAATGCTGATTGACCCTTATTCTCTCCTTTTTTTTCTTCTTGCTGTGCTGTCACGCACCTCAGAGGCGGCGGCTAGGCACACGGCTGCCGCGGACGTCATCTCCCGCAAGACCCGCTGGGGACTCGTGGGCGATGCCGGCCTGACTCCGTCCGTGCTTCGCGGCCGGCAGGCCATTGGTGTGGATGAACGTACAGACGGGAGCGACAATGAGAGTGAGCGCGAGGGACTCGGACGGCCATGATGCACGACTGGGTGCCGCCAGGTTGCCACCGCCCCAGCTGAGCCATGGCGAACGGACGCGGCAGCGAAAGGGCCGATGCCCTGTCCATCCGCAGCGGCGACGGATGTGAGGCGACCAAGGACAGCCCCAGGGACGGCAGCGGCGGAGGAGGTTGGGGACATGGCGGAAACGGCGGCTGCCGCCGCTGCGACCGCCATGGTGCTGGCTCGGGCAACAAGACTTCAGGTTGAAGATTCAGGCCCAATATCACCCGGTGATTCGTGTCTCGTGCCTGTATGACTTTCTTCGGAATTCAGTGATCTGGCCCTGTTTTTAGCATGAAAGAAACGTAGTGACATGTATTCCCGCATTCTGTCTCATCTTTTCAGAAATCCTGTATAGATCTTCAATTTGTTGTCTTTACCCTCATTTTTTTGGCATTACCGAAAATCACCGATGGATTTGCGCATATGCGAGTTTGAAGAGGGGAACCCCTATGTTCTAAACTTTGGTACTTTCTATAAATTTGGGGCCTTCATATCGGCCCCAAAATAGTGCGGGCAAAAATTTCGGTTATGAGGTATCTATAATCTAAAATTTAACAATTCAAATTTCAAGTTTTCATCTCAACTGAATTTCATATGGGGGTTGTTCTGAGAATAATGGAGGCCATCTGATTACGTTTCTGCCTAGAAAAAGAGCAAATTCAGTCGCTTTCAGAAAGACACCACTTCAATTTTCAAAATATAAAAATTCAAAAATTTGATTGAAGGGTTGCCAACATTTTCTCCATTTCCTTCATCAGTAGGGGCCGAAATTTAGACCCACAATTCATGACCCTGATTTCGGCCGACCGAAGTTTAGAACATAGGGGAAGCCAAGTCAACGCCCTTTAGCCTGCGTCGGGTCTGACGAGTAGCGACCCGACTAGGCCGTCCAAAGCACTTTCTCGGGCTTTCTCCCTAGAGATGGAAACCTACACATGCACCTTTTGGCAGGAACTTAAAGACAAGTTGTTTTGCGTGGGGTAACCATGCCAGGGGAGGTATCCCGAAGGGGTTATGTGGGAGTCGCACTCGCTAAAACCAGCTCTAATGAGAGCATCATAACACTCTCCACGATGCAAATGAAGGGGGTGTGAAGACATAATATGGTGAGCCCCTCTTCAGTATTCACGGTCTTTGAAGGTTTCCACTTACATTTTGGGCCCCATACTGGCAAACCATCGTCCGTTAACAAAGACGTTATCGCATGTCAACATTGTGAAAGGTTCCAACATAACGTAAACCATGGCTTGCAAGGGAATTGCCTTGATAAGGGTCTGGAGGTATGGTTTGAGGGGAATGCTAGGATATGAAATTCAGTCACAATGATGAAGCCAGAAGTGATGAAGAAAGGTTTCCAAACAAGATCACATAAGGGGCGGCTCTTCTTGTTCGTGACCCACAGAACAAAAGGGAGGTGCCTGGTAGACTTGCACAAGAGAAGAAAACATGCTTGATCCAAGATAAGAGTTTTGTGCTGAGAACAAAGTAAGGGCAGCTAAAAACGAATTGTATTTTGTTTTCCTCTTGATTTCAACGGGAGTACTTGTAGTTGGGTAAAAAATGGCATCATCTCCTTACCTTAACATAAAGGAGAAGAAAGTGAGACAATTCAATGGTGTAGGATGGGGAGGATTGTTTTTGAATTCATAGAAACATGGACCACTTCTTAAACAAATAATGATTTCCCATAGTGGGGAGAGGGAGGTAAGGAATATTTTCCTTAGAGGAGCGTCGTGGTCCTAGGTCGGGAAGTAATGAATGGTGATTGGTGATTATTGGTAACTCAAAGTGGGATATATTCTTGTTGTTATTCATGATTTTTGGGACTCTCTTTAAAGAGGGTAAACATAAAGTAACCAGGTATGGGAGGTTTGGAGGTCGGTTTCAAGGCTGATAGAGAAGGTCTTACAAAAAAAGGTAGTTGGGGTGAGCTTCAATGGGGAAACATATATCAGTTAAGTGTGTTAAGGAGGTGTCTCTTTGCATAAAGAATATAGTAAGGGAGCTTCGATTGGTAGATATTGGGGGCTAAAACATAAAAAATGTTCACTCCTAGGGGGATCAATTGAAAATATTTCTTAGGAGTCAACTTTGGGAGGAACAATATCCAAGGTTACCTAACTTCATGTTTGTGCATTTCCAATGTCAGCAAGAGGTGTAAGAAAACAAACTCTTCCGCTATAAAGGAGCCAAAATGGGAATTTGATGGTCAGCAAGGCCACCTATTTTGTGTAAGAGGTTCTCCTCATAGGTCTTCATGGCACATGAGGAGGGGATGCCTAGACTGCTTTGAAAGAATACTTGGGTGAACTATTTACAACGATTATACACTTGAAAAGGGATGGTCCTAAGGATGTTAGTCGAGGATAATTAATTCCCTTAATAAGGGAATGCTTAGTATGTGATGGGAAGTTCTCCATGCACAAGAGGGTTTTTTACAAATGAGTATGACCACTTACTTGGAATGCATTAAGTTTCCAAAGAAGGTGAACAGAGCTATTTCCACCATTTCACACCTCCTTTTTGGCAAGTGCAAAGGGAATAACCTTAATAGATGAGGGAATGCTACGTTTTTGTGAGTTTTCACAAGAGGTAAAATACGATAAGATGTAAGAAGTAATTTTCTAAATGGGTTGACAAAAAGATAACATGAAAGTGAGAAAATTATTTTTTTGGAGGTAAGTATTGGCAACGGACACATTTTCTTGAGTGTTGAGTAGATACTATTCCATTACTAAATCAATTTCTCAAGTTGTGTCATGAGTGTGCATCATGTATGTCACAGGTCATGTATGAGGGAGAAACGGAGTATTGGACTCACTCAATTTCATTGGGACTGAATGAAGGGAGGGAAAAAAACTCCTTTTTTTGACCTAAGGATGAGAATAAGTCAAACCAATATTTTTGTTGGTTGATATCAATTCCTATGAATTCACAGATGGTGACATCAACCCCTTACCCTAGGAATATTTTGACAAATTGTTTGGTCATCTATAATCTCAAAAGTCATGCCTTACTGTTTTTTTTATGAATTCCATACCGTAAATGAAGTGGTCCTTGGCAAGGGGGAGACCTTGTCATACCCTCCATTAAAAAGGAATTTTCCCATTAAGAATCAACTTACAAGGGTAAATATAACAAGAGGTGCTGCAAATAGTCAACCAATAAATTAGAGAGTGGAGGGATTCCCATGTAATTAAGGGCATAAAGAAGGAAGGGTCGTTTGATTTCATCATAAGCATTGGTGAAATCAATCAATATCAAACCCCACCTCATGTTAATCTTCATTTCACAATGTTGTATGTCAATATTCAGGAAGTTTTACTTTATGTGGTTTGACCATAAATAAACAAACGTTAAATTGAGTTAATGTCCGAAAGAATAACATTGGCTAACTGGCTTGCTAAAACTTTAGTAATGATCTAGTATTTTGTAATCAAGAGGGGAATACAAATATTGTCTCTGATTTCTTCTATGTAACCTATTTTACAATATGGTTAGTGACAGAGGTTATAACGTTCTTACCCGCATACATCTTTGTTTTTAGGTGGAAAAAACATTGTTATCAGGAGCTAGCATGAGACATATGAGGGATGAAGGAAATGGAGCAAGAAACATAATAACTATTCCAAGAGGCAACCTAGACCAAGAAATCTAGGTTAAAGGAAGAATTCAAGGACATCACTAACTTCTTTAGGGCAAAAGGTTTTCACACATTGAGAGCCAGATGTGAGAAAGCAATCTTGCAAGTAACAAAAAGGAATGGGCAGGAGACTAGGATTACAATTGGGAAAAGAAAGTATGAATGGCCTTTCTTATGACCTCTTGTTTCACAAGAATTCTATTCTTGTGGAAGAGCGAGGGGATAGTAGTCGGTTGCATACTTTTGAAAATCAAGTTGAATGGGAAGTGTGAGGTACTTTTTATGTCAACTCTAACCTCAATACGAGCATTGAGGGTAAGGAGTTTTGTCTATGTACAAGGAAGTGGTGGAGGGAGCTTAGAGAGTCTTGACTTTTCTTTGCATTAGGAGTTGTGTTGTTATTCGTGCGTTGCAATTTAAATAAGAGGGATGAGAGACTTTGATTTGCTTGTGTGTCTTTGACATTTTACTTGTAAGTACAACACATACAATACTTTTTCCTTTTTCTTTGTCTAAGACTAATCTAAGGCATTAGAGAAGTAAGGTATCATTCTCTGCATCTTTTGATAGTATAACCCGTAGGTATAGATGTGCAACAAACCTTGCATTTTTACAAAATAACAGGATTGTTTAAGAGGATGACTTCACATTGATGATGATTCGAGTGCCTAAGGAAAAACAAATTGGTACGATTTTGAGGAGATGATGGTGATAAGTTCAGTTTAGTGTTAGAAATGGTTGATCCTTGATCTTCCACCTTACCGTAGTTGAAATTGTCATAGGTTGTTGTTTAGATTATGCTTTTAAATTTGTTGTTCAACATGTTTTGACCATGGATTTGTTGGAAACATTTGGCCTAAAGGGAGTGAAAGTTACCTTATGTATGGTTGAGAGGACTTTGAACAAAGAGAAAATCCCTATTAAGGATGAGATACAGGTCAAAATCATGTTAAAGGATGAATTGAATTCATACAGATGAAAATAGAGGCGTGCCTATAGCTAGGCAAAGACGTATTAGCAAAAACATTCAAGGAAAATATCTGTCAATTCAATTGGGTAAAAGTAGATATTGTGGTTCGTGCATTTGAGAATATTTGACTTGAATATTGTAGTAAAAACATGAATGTTTTTCATGTTGCTTAGTGTATGCAAAGATACGATCCGTGTCTTGAGTGAAGCATGAGATACTATCCAAGAATGTGCAAGGATTGTTAAGAATCTTACACAACAATGATTTCCTACTTATGGTACCTTGCAAAGCCAAGGAGGGTAAAGGTCTAAGGTTGTTCATGATTAGAATTTCCTTGTTGAGATTGTTTGAGAGGTGTAAAGAGTTGGAGGCCCTCTTTTTGCCCCGTGAGTTGATTACTTGGAGAATTGTTTGGACAATATTACTTCCGTTTGTGGAGGAAGGGGTTTGGGAAATCGCCTTTAGAAGTACAAAGGTATCGTACATAGAGGGCTCCCTATACACTGGCGCGTCAGTCTGTCCCTGTAGTGTGTGATGTTATCTGATATGAAGCATTTGTTTCATTCAATCCTACATGGAATGGCGGAACCCCAATCCTATGGGAGGGGGCCCAGTTCTTGGGTAAGCTTGTAATCCCAAACCACAGGCTTGCGATAAGGCTCGCAAGTCCAAGCCAGTGTCACGGCTTGTGAGCTAAGTTTTTAGTGTCTCGCTCATCTCGCGCTTGTGAGTGTTGTGGAAGGGAGGGGGGAATCTTGCATCCACTATGGTTCAACATCGTGCACACACATGTGGACCTCCTTCCACCCCCTTCTCAAACACATCGACATGGCTGAATACGGGTAGCATTTTTTGCAATTTTAGCTCGCAAAACCCTAGCATTGACAGGTTAAAATCCTTCCACAATTTGTGAATCTCATCACTCTTGTGTCACGCATGCTTGTGTGTCACGCTGTGACACAGAGTCACAGTTGTTGAAGTCCTCCCTCCAATCCCTCTCATAATGAACACCAAATCACTAATATTGTTCGATAAGCATCAATAAAGCCCCATACCTGACCAGTCTACATCGACATTCAAGACCATGTTTTAGGGTTTGCTAAATACGAAGGACGTCTTGTGGGTGATAAATACCAAATGGACCATGCCTGTAGTGTTTTATGTCTTCAACTATTTTTTTATTCAAGATGAGCCTCATGATTGGTAAACCATCCGCCCCAAAGCTCTTGTCGGTCTGAAAGGCTCTTCTGTGGTATCTAACGATCAAACCTCCTCGATGTGGAAGCACCATTGTCAGAATGACAATGGAAAGTGAAATCACTTAGAAGTTTGGAAGTGCAACAAATCCTAGCCAACACCAACATCGTAGCAGCTCAAAGTGCACTTGTGGTGGATGGAACCTACGCCACACTTTCTCTTGTGTTACCAACATTGGCATCAATTTGAACAAAGAGTACTTTAAGAGTTCCTTTTGGAAGCACGTCATCAACAAAAACTACAGCTTCCTCAACAACAAGTCCGCCTTGTTACACCAAGAGTTTATGTATTGAAATTCCTTCATGATGCTTCCTAACCACGTCACATGGAGTTGTAGAATCAAGAATGCAGTAGCGGATGTCAAGAAAAGGTTGTAGTTGGTGTTTACTAAGGTAAAGTTGGCTATATCTTTCACGTGTGATGGCTAGAAGCACAATGCAAACCATATGTACCTAGAAATTACAACTCAATGGCTTGCTATGTGGCAACTGAATTCTGTGGCTTTTGGGTTCCCAGTTTGCAGTGATGATGTTACTACTTCAAACATCTTTTACTTCTTCTCCCTTCTTGTTAAATATTTGGGGCTTTAGATAAATTGTACAACGTGACAATGGACAATGACATCACAAAAGATAGCTTCTTGGAGAATGTCTAAGTCTCACAAAACAAAAACTAAAAAAGAAGGGTCATGTCAGGTGCATGGGTAATGTCTTAAATCTATTTTTGAAGGATTTTAATTGTGTGGAGTGGTGGAGGAGCACTTCCAGACCGTGTAACTGATTTTTATCGTTGTCAGCCACACTGCCAAGCGTGAGATTAGCTCCCTAACTGTTTGAAGTGTGTATGGTAAGCAGTATCCATCCCTCCACATTGACACACCTATTACACGGATCTCCACATCCGACATGTTTGAAGTGTGGCCAGTATCATGGAAGTTCTTGATGACTAGTTGTAGGCCAGGGAACCCAACCTGAATCCCAACTGGCAAGGTTGGGAGCTTCTTGCACTTGTGACTACCCTTCAAAGGCTTCAATGCATACATTTCCAACTCCCAATACCCCACCCTCTCTCTGGTGCTACCTTTTTTCAGCCATGTTTTGGGAAGACTTCACTAGTGGCACATGAATGTAGCTGGTTCTTAAATGCAAGAAACTACAAAGAAGTAGCCACTGGATACAACCAAGAAGTTGTTTTTGGTGCTTCAACCAAGATTAAGTGGTAGTTTGGAAACGGTTTGTGCATTCATTTGAAATTTTAACGTGGTCATGTTTCTGATGTTAGTCTTTCATCAATTTTCTATTATATTTTGTGTTGTGTAGGTTGAACAATACGTCATTAAGTGTAGTATCTATCAAGTGGATACAACAGCAATGGACCCTCAATTCAGGTATCAACATGTTTTGTTGTTTATTATTCTTATCTATGTGAAAACGTTTCATAAACGTTTTTTGCCTCAAATCCATTTCATTGTATACTCTCTTCTCCATGAGCAATTTTTATTTTTGGCTGTTGCACGAGTCACTTCGCATCAAGAAAACTTTGGAACAAGAGGTGAAGGTTGTCGAGCACCGTTGCCCATACTTTTGTTAACATTTGGGCAAAGCGCCAGGTTGATGAGGCAAATTTCACAATCGCTGCATCTAAATCAATTATAGGAGTCTTGGCAGTAGTAGTAGCATTAGTTAATAGAGGTGTAGACAATGATGAGATGGTGGACTCTAGTGGGGCTCTATTTGTCACCCCAAGCCAGTCAAAATAACACCTTTAGGTAGAGAAGGAACAATGGCTTCTAGGGCAAGAAGTAGTAGCAAAGCGCGGTGATCCAAATGTGAAGAAGAAAGCATCCATGGTGCAGGCAGCTTCGGCCCACCCCATGGAGCATCTTTTTAATAATGAGCATTCCAAGGAGGTGCTTGTGCCCCTGGACGTGCTACAGGTGGAGGTGAATTAATACAAGAGAATCGCCCGAGCTGTGTGGAACTACGAACATATCAAACTTTCACACCAAAAACGCCAAGAAATACTCCACCTTTGCTGTGCTAGCACTTGACGCTCTAGCGATACAAGCAAGAGGCACATCATTAGAATGCATATCCAGCCTCAGAAGTTAGATTTTGACAGATTCTATCCATCCCTCTCCTAGCTGATAGTCCAAGACTTGCTCTATTTAAAAACCAAAATGAATGACATTACATTCCGTGGCTTTCCAGTCCACCTGTTCGTCAATCTCCAAGGATGTAATCTCATTAAATTCCACTTTCTATCCACTCCATTACTTGCATGTCTTTTGCTAGCTTAGGTTTGAGTTCAAAGGGAATTTGAACTGTATAGCTCATGTTCACACTTTAGTTCATCATCATTCCCCACGCCCTCCACATCACCATGCACATCATCGGCAAATGCATGCGTACTCCTCTCCGACCTCGCAGTCACACTCATGTCCTTGTCCTCATTGAATTCTTTGTCCTCGTCGATGTCTTCATTGCCAAGCCACAGAATTATAGTGTAATCCTCGGCTGCAATCATGGCCGGAGGAGGTATGATGAGCTTTGCCTTTTTTTACCCATCCCTGGCTCCCTTCTTCTTGGGGTCGTGGTGGGATCTTGGGCTACTTCCGCACCCTCTCGGGCACTGCCTCCAAGAGGGGGTCCTTGAACTGCATTTCCGCACGGATGGCAGGCTCGCAAATGGGGGGGCACCAGGTGACCACACGCAAATGCCTTCTCCGCCACCTTTTGCGTCCCTGTGCATCCACGGCCACATCCACGAGGGCCCATGCTTCTAACCTACATGCACAACAATCCACCATGCATGTAATGCATGCACATATTGCATAAGCCATGGCTTGGTAAATTGAAGAACTCTAATGCACCTTGCAGTCACACATGGTTGGCCGCAATGGTGCATCCATGTGTACATCACTAATTACGTTGAAGAACTATAATGTACCTTGCAGTCACGCATGGCTGGTTGCAATGGTGCAGCCAAGTGTACATCACAAGTTATGTTCAAGAACTGTAATGTACCTTGTAGTCATGCATGGCTGACTACAATGGTGCATCCATGTCTTCATCTGAAGTTATGTTGAAAACTGTAATGTACCTTGCAGGCTTGCATGGCTGGCTACAATGGTGCAGCCATGTATACATCACATGGCAAGTTGAAGAACTGTAATGTACCTTGTAGCCATGCATGGCTGGCTACAATTGTGCAGCCACGTGTACATCACAAGTTATGTTGAAGAACTGTAATGTACCTTGCAGTTATGCATGGCTGGCTACAATGGTGTAGCCATGTGTACATCACATTTTTTTTTAAAGAACTACAATGTACCTTGTAGCCATGCATGGCTGGCTGCAAAGGTGTAGTTAGCGGTACATAGAAAAGTACATCAACCAATCACAATGTACATTGTAGCAGGAGTTGTACATGACAGATTGACCACGCCAATGTAAAGATCAATAAGCGTATGCATGACTGGCCTCGTTGTTTTGCAACAATGCATGCCATGCATTCATGCTTTGGCTTCATTATTGCTGATACACCTTAAAAAAAAACATGGTTGTGTTTCAGAACATGTGGGTGGTTGCTGTACTAGATTGCATTGATGACAGGAAGGCAGTTACAAGCACTCACCTGAAGGTAAATGCCGTCGCTGTCGCCGTTGTCGCCACTATTGCCAATGTCACCGCTATCGACGTTGTCGCTACTGTCGTCGCTGTCGTCGCTAGCCCCAATATCGCCGCTTGTTGCCACTGTCGGTACTGTCGCCGTTGTCGTCGCCTGCCCCCGCTGTCACTACTTCTTGTCGTTGTCGTCGCTAACGCCGCTATCGCTCCTGTCGCCGCTGTCGTTGCTGCGACTGCTTTTCGCCACTATCATCGTTGTCGCCGCTTTTGCCGTAACTGTCGATAGCGGCACTATTGCCGCCCCTGCCGTAGACATTGCCGCTACCTATGCCGCTATGTGGGTATGTGTCGGATGTCAGAGTCTGAGACTGAATCTCAGTTTGACGCGGATTGTCCGAGTCTGAGTGATTGTTTAGAGCCAGATTTAGAGACTATGTCAGCTATCCAAAGTCTGGGTCTTGGGTCTAAGTCTGCGATAGAGCCTAAGTCAGAGACTGAGAGTCTTGGGTGTGTGAGTCTGCTTGTGTCAGATCCGATCTATAGTTGTCTGCGTGCATGTGAACATGAATTCGAAGTAGAAGTCAAGTCGGAGTCCAAGTCTCCATCGAGTCACTGGTCATGAATTTTGACTACCTTTATTTTTAGTAAGCGGCACGACTTCCTGTTTGCATTCACAAACGGCAAGTTGCGTGCTCACCGGTCGGCCATGTTCATTATCGCTGCCGTCGATACTGGCTCCAACCGGACTGTCCAGAGCAATTTTCAATGGCGGCGACGTTGTTCCGCTCGATGCGTGAATTCTTCTCGTGGTGGAGCGTTCACGCATCGAGCGGATCGACGGTTACATACATTGAAGCATCCGAAGTGGCCAACAGATGGTGCAACGCGTCATCGTGGCCGCTCGTTTGTGCCGCCGACGTCGGTGGCACAGATAATTCCTGGCCAGCCAAGACGTTCATCGAGTCGGCCACCCACGCGACGTCTGCACTCCGCCTGTGACAGATGTGCAGATCGGCACGGTCGGCTGCGACCGATGTATTATTTGTGTTCACCCTGCGGCCACGAATAGGCTGTCTCGATGGCAGGCCACCTCGACCGGTTATCGAGTCAGCCAACAAGCGACCATCAATTATTATATCGCACAACTAAAAAAAATGCGAGATGACTTACACTTAAGATATGGAATCTTCCATTTATGCAATGCAAACCAAGAGATAAGCATGCAAACCTATGTAAAAGAAAATCATTAAATATGTATAGGCTGTGACATCACATGCGGAGAAAATCGTTTGACTCGTTTTCAAGCTATAGTCTTCAATTACGTTTCGTTTTGTTGTGTTTCGACTGCCTTTGACGACCTGCAGGGTTGCTAGCGTTGGTAGATTTAAGCAAAATAGTCGAAACGAATCGAAACGGAACGAAACGAAACTGGATTCCAATTTCGTCGGAAATATGTGTCAACTTCGACAAGCCGGAGTTAACTTTGACTTCGACTTTGACACTTCCAGGGGTCCACTAATTTCGGTTCGTTCTGACTTGGACGCGAAGTCGGAACGAACCGGAATTAGTCGGAATTCAATTTCGTTTCGACCTAACATGCTTAGCCAACGTCATCATTGTGCAAAACTGGAAATTTGTATTAAAACTACCCGCCCTTGGATGAGATACAACACTCCTGTTTTGTACAATGGCGAATGTCAAGCTACCCATTGACCCATTTTAGATTATGAAATTGAATCAGTGGTGGGAAAGACGTGACATTTTTATCCATGAGCAATGGCTGGTGCCGTGACTGTGATGGCCCGTCAATCGCCCTTCATTATCTGTCCGATTAAGATGTATCATTCCTGCACATTTTTTTGAACCCCATCTGATTGCCAGTGAATCCGGCCTAGGAAGCCTCTTTCGCTATATCCTGACGTTAGTGCTGGCCCCGGTCCTGTGAATACGCCTGTCGTTTGATTATCGCTTGGCGCGGGCTCCACAAAAGGCTATTTTGATGAGAGTTACGGGCCTCAGATGATAATGTCCGTAATGGCCAGGCTCTGTGGATTGCCGCGGGGCCTGCTTTGGGATCTTGGGCAGCTTGCGCTGCAGCTGATTCTGCTGCTGCTTCTCCCAGCCACGGGACAAAGGACAAAAACCGCTGCAAGCAGAGGTGAGACCGCTCTTTTGTCACACAGCGCACGTGCCTCAGCGGCTGCAGCAGCTGATGTGCGCTAGTCTTGACAGCTGCCAGCACCAATGGCGGCTGCGGACGTGCAGTTGGTGGCAGCAGCAGCAGCGGCGGCGGCAGCGGCGGAACACGTGCTTGCATCAGAGCGCGCGCCTGATCCGGCAGCAGCGCTGAGAGCAGCACCTCTGCCATCGCTTGCGTCGGCAGAAATGGCTCCATCGCTTCCCGCCACCTCGCTTTCGCCAAATCAAAGAGCCACGTCAGCAGCAACGGAAGCAGCAGTAGCAACACCGGCGGAAGAAGCAGCACGAGCAGCGGCAGCAGCAGCAGCAGCATCAGGGCAGCCGCAAACGCCCAGGATCCAGCGGCGAGGTTTAGGGTCTTTTGTGTCAGGTGCAGTGTCAGGAGTGCTCATGGGTGTGCTGCTGCAGCCGTTCGACGTCGTGCGCACCCACCTGCAGGCTCAGCGCATGGCTGCCACGTCATCAGCTGCCACGTCAGCTGCCACGTCAGCAGCGGCCATGTCTGCGGCCAGAGCAGTCACCCCTCCTGCTGCATCTGCTGCCGT